>PDGT01000062.1:1454432-1541052 GCA_003671415.1 Megathymus violae | reverse complement strand
TAATTGTGCTTATGAATAGTCGATTGCAATAATGGCGTTTGCACTGTCTATCACAATTATTAAATTACGAAGTTTATAATGTATAGTACTACATAATCACATTATTGTTAAGATTGAAAGTACCTTTTATCGGGCACAAAAGCTATAAAGCCCAAATGTAAACAGGTCCACAACATCAGGAAATTTCATAAAATTGAGACACTACGAGTTGGAAAATATATGTTTTTCTATAAACTGAAAAAATATATATCGATATAGGATCCAATTCTATTCACTTATTATTTTAATTCTTTTTTTTATTCAGAATCAAATTTCACCGAAATTAGCTGTAGATGGACATTCACGGTGACCGGCAAAGTAGCCAGCTGTGTGAAGTACACTAAACAAACTTTGTTAAATCGGACTGGCGGCGTTTGAAAAGCACACTTCACTTATTTGGCTTGAGTCAACTTTTGCGTGAACAAAAAATACCAATACTTTAGTCGGATTTGTTTCTGGAATATTTGAATATATATTTAATAGATAAATATTTGTTTTTGGGGCATAGATGTTTGTGATATCATATTGTGTGATATGTCACACGCAATGCAAGGAATTAAATTGTGTCACAATATATCTGAACTCCGTTTAGTGTCATATGCCTGGGGACAAAATTGACATAAGTAGCTGAAGGTACGGAGAGGTGGGGCACCGATTTCCCCATCTAGGGGGAGTGACCCCCATAAGCGGATTTCTTCGTTATTGCGCCATTAGACACATCCATCCCCAAGCATATAGCTTTAGCTACTCTACACTGGCTGGCCAGTTGAAATGAACACTTCATTGTATCGCTACTCACCCACAGCTCCTTCGAAGTTGTTGAAAAGTACACCCTGTGGTGTACTTTTATTATTATTAACTATTAATTTATACGACACTTACTTATACTATTAACTTACTATAGTATAATTTTTTTCTCCGTGCAGTTTGGGTCATAATAGGTAAAGCCGGCTAAGGCGGTGAGCATGTTGCGCGGGCGCAACGCCATTATCGATAAAAACAAATGAGTCATCGAAGGCAGGTGCACGGCGGCGGTGCGGTATACAAAGGGTGCTGCGATATTGTTATGTTATGATCATTGTTTGTCAATTGTTATGTAATTGGTTTTTAATCATACCCACACCTAATACCTGCAAATTAATGCAATGCTAATTTAGTACATATATCCAAGAGAAAATAAGTGTTTTTGCGCATTCGTTTTCTGAATTTCTTTAGTGACACAATGGCTACTCTATTTTAAATCATTATTATTCTTATTTTAATAAATACGTTGTTTTATCTATTTTTCGTTCATTTTTATCACAATCCCACATAGTGACAAAACTAAATACACTATCGATAACGATTATCGACAACAATAATGCGCATCACAATGCCCGCCCATAAGGCCGGTGAGTGAGAGAGAGAGAGCAAAATACTCGCTTCGCCGCTCCGGCGTTTTATGACGCAAACTGCACGGAGAAAAAAAATTATATTATACCACTATTACTACCACAATGACTGGTATTACGATACTGATGTTACGGTTAAAGTAGTATTTTTGAGTATTTACCTATCCCTAATAATATATTTAAAGTTTTTGTATATTCTGTATTTTTAACTTGTGTCTCATAGAGTGAGTTGTCCTGTGCTATATTGGATTTGTGGAGTACAGCGTCGAACGTCGAGGTCGTGACTGCACTAGACAAACAGTTTGTGGCTAACTGCTTACCGACGGTCTATGAACTATAACATGTCGGGTAAGATAATTATCTAAACAGTCGAACCTCGTGAAAGTGTATATTTGTAGACGATTTATGATTTTATGTGTCCAATACAGCGTCACTATTACGGCAAAGATCCATAAAAAGAACTATATATATTTCAGCAAATGCCAGTAGTTTTAGCAGCATTGTCGAACATAACGTGGCCGTATAATCGTTTAACACTTTTAATTAATTGTTAACGAACACTTCACACCGGGCAAACGAAACAAACTAGTGCGGAGGAACCGATCTCTTCGACCGCAGAATGTAAACTGTGACACCAACCGGCGTCACTCCACTAGCTAGGCTCTGTTTTAGCACGATGTTAGCCGAGTATCAACGTCATCGTGGCGGTGCTGCCATCACTCGGATATCGTACTGTGTTTCGTTTCACGTCTATACTAATGACCATCTCCGACATATATATGAATATTGTATAAATGTAACGTGAAATCTTTGTCGTCTGTGAACCGATTTGGATGATTGTTATTTATTTAATATTCATATGTATTTAATTATTATAGGTACTTCAAAATATTACTTTTTAGTTATGATGTTAGTGTTTTAGGACTATCGCATGGTAGATATCGCATATCTCGTAATAAATACATGCATGAGACATATCCATGTGAACATATCGAGTTTGGCCTCGTTTGTAGTCCCTACGTCTACGATTAATTTAATATACGCTAGTCTAGTGATCGATACTAAGGGCGTATACGATATCTTGGGAATTATTTTTTGCGAGATATGTTGAACGAAATTTTAGCTACTTGTATACAATATTTTCTTCAGTCACGATACTCATCGTCCTATATTGACGACGAAAATTCGATACAGCATATCAATAACGGCTATTAACACACATATACAAATCGGACTAAACCATTTTGTTTCGATAAATTCAATTCGTACATAATGGTCATTCTATAAAGATATGATTTTAACTAATTAAAATATAACTTTCACTTTGTTGTTCGAGGTTAGATTTGCTCAATTTATATTTATTAATGTTTTTGTGAAGCTAGATATTTTTTTACTTATTGAGTGTGTGTCGTATCACAAGTGTAGTTATGATGTTTGTTTGATGGCCCACTTGATTATACATAGCGATGTAGTTTATAGTAAAATACATTATGTTAAAAAAATATGTTAACTCCTTACCCAAAGATACCCCATTGTAATTGGTTGGGAATACCGACGTGTCGGTAAACTTCGTTCTACACGTAACGATTGACGAAGCACAGCACGTTGTCCTTACCAAAGGGATGTTTACGTCGAAAGGATAAACACCCGCTGTGCGCCGGGTCATTCGATGGCGGAGAGGGTGATACATTTTCTACGTATACTATGAAACATATATCCCATGGCATACCGAGAGGTTGGTTATTCTGCACCTGTGATCAAAGGTTTGAAAATATTGGATGCAACCAAAATTTGGGACATGAATAAAATTCTATGCGCGATCGGTAACGTAAATCATAGTTATTAATGTATTTAAAATCAAAACATAATTTGTGAGTTCGTAAATGTTTTGGATTCGGTAGAGAAAAAATTAAATTCTTAAATAGGAATAAATATTTTAAATATTTCAGTCCGAAATCGGAGTTTCGATCCCAACTGCAAATTACTGTGTACATTGATCATTCTATTCAGTTACTATTTTTATGATTCTCGCAATATTGACTTGACACTTTTATGTGGTCTCAGCAGCGCTTCGAACATAGCAGATTGTTAGCTTGTGGATAGTTTTTTTTTTCTGGTCGACCTTCAAATTTTTTACCCTAAAATTTTCAGAAAACCCTAAATAAAATGATTATACTGCCTTAAACAAAATCATTTCGAATATTAAAACATAAATTGCATTCATCATACGATCACTATTATCGCACAAATACATTGTACAGTATTTTTGAACGATACTGGAATTTGTAAAATGAATTTACAATTACAATATCATAATTCAAATTAGGGTTTATTGAAAACCTACCAAAAAATATTCAAAATATTAAGTTTTACAGCCAAGATTAATGTTTTAGTTATATATGTAACATGTATATAACATTTAAGATTTGGAGATTAACATCTCACAGTGTACCTACATTAAAAGAGATAACTGGGTTATTTGTCTTTAAAAATAATCACATTTGTAAATCAACAGTATAAAAATTACTTATTATCTTTGAGCACATTGTTTTGAAAGCGTTGCACTTTACTAACTTTTCCATACATACATTTCCATACATACATTTCCATATATACATACATGTATCACGTAATTCACAAATTGCTTTCCGAACAGAAAACAAGCTAAAACGTATTTCAACGTTTAAAAGTAAAATCGAGACGTTCATATATATCTTTTCATAAGCAAGAAAGATATAGAAATTGATAGTTCGTCTATAAGTAAGTTCGTGGTCTGTGTTTAATAAATAAAACACATACATATATTGTTATATTTTAATTAATGACGAAACATGCCATAACCTCGGTTCACATAATTAGGGCAAAATATCGAACATAACAAAAAAAGCCGTAGCCACAGTTGCAATTTATAAAGTTCACGATGATACAAATTTAAAATTACTATGATAAACAGTTGAGGTTATAACCTTTTTAGATACATGTATTCATAATTAATTTATTTTGACTTCGTTAATTTTTTTATCGCTCCGTATCATTACTTCTATTTATTTCTTCCTTCTATTTCTACTCTTTATCAATTGTTACATTATTTCAGATTTGATTGAAATATATATTCGTATCTATGTATTTATCGACCTTATGCCAACGCTCAAGTATATTGTTTACTTATGTCACAAAAAATAACCAATTATAAATCTACCGAGGAATATATTATCGTTATAGTAGTAAAATAAATTAAGCAAAAATAATAATTAGGTATAATTAGCTCAATTTTGGGTTAGATTGCATTAATTAAAAATATATAGAAATTGAAAACTGTGTACTTGCTATGTTCATTAGTGGCTTAGCCCCGAGGATAATGAGAAAATTCTTCCGTGCTAGTATTAGAAGGAGCGTTCGTGTCATATAATAGAGTAATAAATAGTATGTCAACTACAGAAGACCTAGGAAGCAAAACATCGCGTAAATACTTTTCAGGGTAGTAATTAAATTCTTATTGATTTCCAAATTTCCATTATCGAAACTGCTGTGAACAAATAGCTTCAAGATTTAAACAGATTTCATAAAAATCTTCAGTTCATTTGATTTCGGTACTATGTGACTTAGAAGTGTATAAAGGAAAAATATGCGGTCGTTCCTGTTTTGTTTTAGCGTTTATAAAGCGGGGAACTTTTATGGTTTATAGCTTAATAATACTGGCCGTAAAACCTCCAGACCCACGACGAAACTTACTCTGTTCCACAATTGAAACGTGGAGAAACCCTTCAACTCCTTCAGAAAATTTCTTCCGATGTTTGTAATTCTTACTTCAAAAAAGGCTTTTGCTTTAGTAAGGTATATATTATATAGGTATATATTCTCATCTAATCTGTCATAAATGTAAAGATGATGGAGAATTTTCTAGTGGTTGAACTTTAAAGAGTGAAGTTTTGATCCCCTTTTAAATCACTTTTACTCACAATATACCTACAATTCAAAAAAGGTCTGTAAGAAATAACGTTCTTTTCAGTAGTTTATTTCAAGTAAATAAAACAATCTTTTTTTTTTTATATTGCCTGAAGGACAAAAACCACACATATAACATACGTATGCTATAAATCTTAAAAACGGGTATAGCCATAAGATATCAATATTACATGTCAATGTTAATTATCAGTTGTCATTGAAATCAATGTTAACATATTTATGTATTTACTAGAAAACGGCCGTAACATCATTTATATAAAGAAATAAATGATGGGTCTCTATAACCTATAAAGTGATAGAAGACCATAGTATTACTATGATACACACATGGAAAACAACATAATGAATATGACTGCTGAGGAAATATGAAACTAATGATTTAATTATTTGTTTATGATAACTACAAATAAGGTCTACCAATATCATATATGTATATAGAGCTTATCATGTGCGCAATCACTTTCTTAATATATATTGTTAGCAGCAAAGTGACGCCACATCCGTTAAGAGGAAGGGATGGCGGACAGTCACCGCCAAGACGATGAGCGCTCGTCTGGAGACACATATATTTGTGGTGAACGTGTTAAGGGGAAACTCTGTCCGTTTGAATAGTCAAATCTGTTTCGTCTTATATTTGTTTAGAATTGATTTACAAGTCTGTTTGATATTTCCATTTCGTAATTTATAAATTTCACCATTTTAAATTCTCATGACCTTAATGAAGTTCTTATTTTTATTTATTTAGTCCCTTTCTGCTAAGAATATAGTAATTTTCATCAAGAGCGGTCAACACGTTTTTGAGTTATAGGAGGAAATATAGACAGAGAGACAGGCAGCAAAATGTAGCAAACAATAGAATTAGGGTCAGTGGATAATGAAACAAATATTTATCATATACTATGTCAACAAAATTACAATTACAGACAGAGCTTACACATTTGTATAGTAGTATGGATATGGAATGTGGAAGCTGTTGTTAAATTATTACACCGACTTTGAATGTAACTGACTATGACAAGGAGTGACGACTAAATGAAGTGACAGCTGAAGCTGACGGTTGTAAAGCGATTTTTTTTGTTGTTTTTGGGCACAGACAAACTAAATAAGTTAGAGGTGATTTGATATATTATTCAATGTTTTGCGAAAAATAAATAGATTTTTACATATATTATTATTACATTGTTTTCCAACTATTCTAAGGTAAACTCACAAAACTGAATCATACACTAAATTTTATACTAAAGCTTTATGTATGAAGTATTAAATACTCCCCTTTAATTCAATAAAATAATTTTAGTAATCATACCAATACCAACAAAATGAAGTATAATTTTTCGTTACTCACTGAATTCAGTTGAAAGACATGATCATTCAAATATTCATACGACCGTGTCGCTACTTCGATTTATCTATCACTCTAAAACGATACAGGAAAATGGAAAGGAAATGGTTAAATGATTATCGGACCGAACACAATAAAGGGCTCCACAGAGGGGGATGAATAACAAGATACATTTCATCAATAGCAAAATTAATTCTACTGATACTATAGTAATATTATTTCTAAAGTTTCTTAACTAAAATAGCGCTTAAACAAAAATTCTCCAACTAAAAACAATAAAAAAATACGACAGGGATTTTTTTAAAGCAATGGCGGAGTTTGACTTTCGTAAATATTTTGTAAAATCCAACTTGGAATAAATATTATTTCAATTTCAATTTCTTCGGCTGTATTATATTCTTATAGAAATACATTTTCGCAAAAAAAATATTTCATTGATATCATCACTTCAAAATTTTCAGTTTTTTAATTTTTTCTCAGTTTATCCTCCCCGACATAAAATTAAAGGGTAGAGATACTTTTTACAACTTAGGTTGCGTATGTATGATTGAAATACAATCTCCATATCCTATCCTAATAGATATTTCGTATATTCATGAACCGATATTAAGAAACATAATCTTTTTTATAATAATATAACAAATAAAAGGTAGCTTAATATAACTTCAAGATTAAGGTTCAATGTAATTTTACTGTGAATTAATATTACAGAAAAGGTGATGGGTTTTGTTCCTAAATTCGGTTTTAAGATCCGATAAATGGGATAGGATAAGAAGATTGATATCACGTTGGGAAGAGCTATTCATAAGACCCTAAACATGCATATACATGTAAGTTCCGTTTTGCCATTTATTCTGGAACCCTAAACTGACTGGAGAAATAGATAATCTAAAATAATAAGTCAATGGTTTCAATAAAATGAAACAAAGTAAATAAAATGTAATGCAATTCAATTATAATCATGTTTTTTTTTTCATTCTTAACGCAAAAGTATAAGTCTCAGTAAATCACTGGTAGCAATGCGACAAACTTCTTACATAGCAAAGTTTTTTCACTTATATTTAAGAATGGTAATTTGGCGGAAACTCCTCTGAATAGGTGAATTTCTCAAATCGTTCGTATTTTCTTGGATATTTTATGTTCCGCTCGCTTCCGCTACAAACGATTTCTTTATAGTATCTGGTATCTTTGATATTTCTTGTTGAAAATCGAGAGAAATATATAAAACATAGCCCTTTTTCATGAAGTATTACTTTAGTTACAATATATTATATAGAATAATCGCTTAATAATACCTTTTTTTCACTTGAAGAATGTTGAATTGAGTCTATATAGTTTTGTTATATTGACATTATTTATTTTCATTAAAGGATGTGATGCAGCGTATACACATAAATAGGAAACATATAAAATAGGTTTCACATTCTGAATAATTTAACTGCTTTGTTATGTATGTGTGGTGACATAAATTAATCAACATATATTTAACTCTTACTATTTAACTTGAGTTAAATTAGAAAATCTTAATTGAGTTTTCAAACCGACATCTAAACGTGGATTGAAGTGTCATCATCAGGTATATAACGTTTATAACAGCGTACATATTTATTTATTTGTATACATGTTAAGGAGGCATTCGTATGAATACATTTTAAAATACGTGAAATATGTATATGAATTCACATGACACTTTAGCAAGATTAAGGACTAAACTAAAATATAATAATTAATTAATATAAATTTTAATTACTTTTCTAAAATGGATTGAAAAGCCAAAAAAAAATTCGTTTACCCTCGTTTAGATGAAAAATCTAAAAGTGAAACGAAGCACGTGAATTCTGTGTGTTATTTTCTTTATTTCCTAGGAATGTCATACAATTGTAATCTAATTCAAAATGTATGTAACACTAGCTTATAAGAAAATCAATTTAGAATTAATTACGAAATTCCACCCTAAAGCAATTACAAGAAGATGAAAGCCTGTTGAAATATACTGCTGAAATTGTTAATTGTTGAAATTGCCAAATAAACAAAAATTCAAACAAAATAATATTTGATAAGAAAACATTCCAAAACAATATTTCAATTCTATTTCGCTTTAGGCTAACGGAATAAAACACTATGAACAGTGAATTGATTTATCCGGGAAAATGGAAATCTAAATCTTTTCGTGAGATAGACTGAAATCGGATTAACTTTACTGTTCTATATATAAGAACTCGTAGTTAAATATTATAAGTAAGATTTTTTAAGGAAGAAGGTATTCTTGTAGTATATTTAAAACGAGAGATGAACAATAATAGAGAGATATGTTGTGCATATCTAGAGGTATACATAACTAAAGTATATTCGAGAGCAATAAACTGGAATCACTTCATCGCCTGTTGCTCAAGGCTATCTTTTACAATTTCTATGCAATTAACTATGAAGATCTGTACATCATTTGAAAGTTAATTTTGTAGGCTTTCAAATAACAATAATTTAAAATGATTAAATTTCTCTACCTAAATTTAGGGAAATATTGCATAAGGTGGAAGTTGTGGACGTCTAAATGAATAGGAAGTAATACGAAGAGATAAAAAAATATATACAATATACAAGGGGAACCGAAACTTCCCCTCAATATGTGTTATCCCACTAACCCTAATGAAAGGTCGTAAATGATTTTTTATTGACCGAATGTGTTTCGTGATGGAATCGTATGGAATTTCATGCCACTCTTCGAATAAAGCAGATTTCAGGTCTTGTATCGACGCTGGAGCTGGATATCTTTTTTGTACCCATCTTTTCAGCTCGTCAGATATATTCAGTCGAGTTCAAGTTAGGACTGTGGGCTGTTCAGTCTAGTGTAGGAATTCCAACTTCTTCTAGGTAATGTCTTGTCACTCAAGAGGTGTGGCCACGGGCATTATCGTGCATTAGCAGGAAATTTTCGCCAAAAAACCCGGCATAGGGAAGCACATTACCTAGCAAAATTTCGTTGATGTATATTTTTGCAATTAGTTCCTCCCTCCGATCTACATCAAGTACGAATATCAGCTCCGTTTTTGATTCAGTAGAAATACACGCCAACCTCATACCGGACCCAACCCGGTTATGCCACTGTTTCTGGAAAACAGCATTATGCGAATCACTCCCCTGGTCTTCTAAAGACTCTCCGTTAATGGTCGCTAATACACAAGCACATTCGTTTCGTCTGAAAACAGGACTCTACTCCATTGCTTCATTTTCCAATGTAAGTGATCGCAAGCAAACTGAAGTCGGGCTTGTCGGTGTGCCGGAAACAATTTGGGTCCCGAAGTTGGCCTTTTTGGGATCAAGTTTCCTTCTTTGAGTCTTCGCCTCACAATCCACTTATTGAAAGCCCTCCCTCGAACTTCTTTGAGCTGCTACTGGACGTACACGCCCGTCAGGTTTCGGTTTCGGAGAGAAGTGGTGACATTAATTTGGTATATTGTAAACCTTTTCGTGTACTATTTGTATACGATTTACCACGTTTGTACCAAATAAAGTAAAAAAATAATTAAATCGGTCATCTCTCGCCAAAGTGCATGGCTGTCGTACAGATCCTGGTCTCCGTACTAAGTTTTCAGTCTTCCTGAACATCTCAATCTTACAAGACTGGCTCAGATGAAGCTGTCGAACGATAGTACTCTGAGACCACCCTTGGTAGATTAGGATGACGACTTGAGCGGCACACCTACAGATCTGGTTTCCATTTTCTTTTAGCCTCTGTATTCCTAGTGACTTGAAACATTGGACATATACGGTTTAAGGAATCCGTACAAAAAAGAATTGATTGTTTTAAAAATTGATGATTGATATTTATTGTTTATACGTTCCAAGACTTATGGTGAATACTCTTTGGTTGTGATATCGAAAGAGGTTGAAAGCTAACCAAATCACTTTTCAAATGATATACCACAATCTACAATTCATTGAATAGAAATTGTAAAAATTAGTCTAGACTAACCCGCGATGTAGCGATTCCAGTTTATTGCTCTCAAGTGTACATTGTGCAGACGGATTTTTGTAAATTACATTAATACTAACTTAGGTAACAATTGATTTTTTCCATTATTATTCTAGATAATTATAAAGTACTAATTCTTAATATATTAATAAATAAATGATCTCCACATTTCTTCCAAGCTAAATTGTAATATCGTATGCCATTGAAAAATTTATTTGCGTCGGAAATTTTTCCCTATGCGTAGATATTTTTTTTTAATTGAGATTTAGACATAACATTTGCTAGACTTGAAATAGTTTTTATGGCTAAAACAATAAATTAACTGTGATTATTATCAATCAATACATAATGAATTAAAATGCAGTCGATAAGTTCAAGAGGTAAAAAAAGAAATGCTCGCTATATTGGGAATGGATTTTAAAAAACTACAACATCATTATATTACGTAGTATATTCACCTCTATTTGTAAAAAAATAGTAGCAGACATCAAGTACCTAAGAAGGGTAACGACGTATATGATATATGCGAATGTTAAGTTGCAAAACTTCAACAGGCAGTTATTATTGTTACACCAAAATATTAATTGTAAGTGGCGCTGTAAATGGACAATTTCAATTTAACGATACATTTTCTCTACGTCTGCAACTAATACAAAGTGATGCTGTCGGAATCTAAGTAAGATTAATAATAACTTACTCTGTAATACTAGGCCGACTATTTGAATAAAATTTAATCAATTCCGGTTAAGGTTTTAAACAATGTATTAAAAACAACTCTGAGCTTAGTTATTTCATTTCTCTGCTTTTAAACCACATGATGTGTCATAGTTATACTCGTAATATCCGGATCTTAGTCATTTTGTGTTTTTAAGATCTCCTAGGTCAAAATATTCCATCAAAACCTAATCCAACCTTCCTTGATCAAGAGATTCTAAAATCTAAAATGATGTTTTGTGAGGATAATTAGATTATTAAAAAGCTTATAAAAGAAGTTCCATAGTGTGTTATAGTTTGTGCACTGAAATTAAATGGATTTAATCACTGAAACGCGCTTCCTTGCTATGAGAAACGAATATGACGAAAGTTATTTATAGTAGGTACTGTTACCAGTACTGCTCATCACAGATTTAAAATTCTATCGTAGATTTAAGTCTCTGTATTCACGCCACTGCAAATAATTGCCACCGAATGTACCGCCTACACGGACGAAGTGGTTTGCACCGTCATTTGTTATGCGCATTGCAAACGACTAGAATAACTTGAACGCGGCGGTCAAGTCGCAGTTGCTATACTTAAAGCAACGGAAGAAAAAAAGAGAAATTGAGAGAAGATCCCAGGTAATCCCTTTTATAGTCATTAGTTATGATATTAGTGTAAATAAATAAATGTAGTAATAGACAAAAAAAATCATCTTTCACCGTTCTCTGCTTGGTGGGCCACAGATGGGGTTGTAGTGTGCCGAGACTTTATGTGTAGCAACAATTTAAACATCCTCCGTGAATATCCACACTTCAAGCTTTTGCTTGGAGATAATGTGAAAACTTTAGGCTTCTTTTAACTTACCGCTTTCGCGAGAGCTACTTTCAAATTCAAATTTCTGTTTGGGCACTGTGTTTTTGCTGTTCTGCGTTAACTTGTTTAGTAGTTTTGAACGTTAATTATTTAAACAACTAATATTACTTTTACCGCGAATGTTTTTAAAATGTTAACCAAACTAATTTTATTAAGTCTGGTATAGATGGTCTAACTTTTAAAGTTCTTTTCATAAATATGTAATAATGTGCAAAAATGTATGCGTAATGTCAATTTACTAACAAATTCTATAAACGATGAACATAGCGACATCTATGTTACTAAATTCATAAAGATAAAATTCGTAGACGGATACTACTAGCATAGCTCACAGAATTTATGTCTTAAATGTTAATCAGCAGATCATAATGTTCATATATATAATAAACGTTGGGGCGAAAAATCCTTAAATGACTCTTCCCTTTGCAATATAAAAACAAATTATAGCCAAGTTGGATTAATCGCTTTCAAAAAACAGCAAGAAGTTGATGAATTCAACGGAATTAGAATATGTCTAACTATTGTCAATTAGAGGAAGCCTATCTTTAAAGTGGATTTCAAAAAGTTGGTACATGCATTGATATGCAAATGAACCTTGTACGGTTTGACTGTGAAACTACTTCTGCCATCGTTAATTTTTTTAATATAAAAAATTATTGAATATTTCCATCAGCCCATAAAATTGAAAGTAATCTCCGGAACCATGGCATCTATTTGAAAAAATCTTCTAGTATTTGTAGGGTACATGTAGGATTAATATAGGTTATGTATCATCAAAATATAATAAATTTTTCATCCCAAATGAAATCTAAGACGGACCACTTGTCAAATATAAATACAAATATTTTCTTTTATAATTTTAAAATGCAAAATAATAATATTAAATTATTACTTCATCATTCTATCGAATTTATTTCTGAAATTAAAATACAAAAAGCACATAATATAATCATTCCATAGCTCAGTTGTTGATGATCCTATGAACGATCACGGGTTTGGTTCAGGTCGACCGTTTAAGAAAGCAATCAGCAGCCTTACTCCCGACGTTTTCGAGTTTAAATCAATCGAGTTGATTTCGATTATATGTTAATTTCGTAATCTTGAATGTCTACGCTAGCGCACGATCGAACGGTGATTCAAATTGGAACTAAAAATCTTTAGAATCGAATAAAGATCGAAAAAAGCGTACTCCTCACACTTTCTGACAATCGTCAATCGAGTAGCAGGATCGAAATCAAACGTCAAAATTCACGGTAACAAAAAATGTTCTTTGTTTGAATCAAAATTCATATACACAAATAGTAAATACAAGGTTTTTTAAAGAAAGCTATTAAATTTAGCATGTTTTAAATATTTGTATGTGAAATATCCATGTACTTCTCGCATTTGACTGTGACGTCTTTAACCGGATACACTTAACGACGCTGATAACGTTCGATCGTAAATCGATTTTGATATTCGATTAGATTTGGTTCGGGAGTACGAACTTTAGATCGAGTTCGAATCAAATTCAAGTTCGAATCAGGAACAAAAACAAAATTAAAACGTTTTCGGGATTAAG
This sequence comes from Megathymus violae, assembly GCA_003671415.1. Taxonomy (NCBI): domain Eukaryota; kingdom Metazoa; phylum Arthropoda; class Insecta; order Lepidoptera; family Hesperiidae; genus Megathymus; species Megathymus violae. The sequence continues at coordinate 1,527,208 of PDGT01000062.1, read as the reverse complement.
GACCCTGTTTTCTGGTTATTGTTAATTGTGTAAGTACATGCCACCGGTATCATAGGTAATCCTAATGCGAAGTTATAAGTGTGGACGTTGTCATTAATTAATAATATTACTCATTATAACTCTCTTATAACTTTCATACAAATTTTAAGTCTGTAGATTCCACGATAAATAGATAGGCTGCATAATTTTGTAATTTATATTCCCTACCCTACTACGCAAGTCCAGTTTGGACTTGACCGGCTTATTATTTTCTGAATTGGTGCCAGTCGGAGCGAACCCTGAGCTCGACCCGGTCCATTGCTTGATATCGGATTTAGAGAGCCAATAATTTAAATACGAGTATCATCCCGCAATAGCTTCCGTCTGCCAATTCCGTTTGGCTCTGTCATAAGCTTTTTATTGCCTGTCATTTATCTAAATAAATACAACTCAACCACACGTTCATAAAATAAACCTTTATTTAGAATCGGATTAAAAAGTCACCGAATGGCTAAATTTTTAAAGATTCTCTTTTACACGTTCGTCCGAGAAACCATTTATTTAGAGACGAAATAACATGTTTTTCCGCTGCCGAAACTATTTACATTAGCCGTCTCTGCCGCGACGTTGCTATGGTTGCTACGAATACCTTTTTTCGAGAACAAATGGGACTGCAGAAGATTGGGGGCTGGTTATTTCTTGAGGCTAATAGAGAGACACAGGTAATACAGAACCTAATTCCCCATTGCCTTTCTACTATCGGGCGACACGATGCACAGAAAGTATACTACTTCCTTTTAATAAACATGCCTGCGGTACGGATGACGTGCTTTGTGCTTCATTGGCTGCGCGTATAGCAAAAGAATAGAATAATTATTTTAACCACACCGTCCGGTTATAACGTTGGTGTCGTCAGAGTAAATAGACTTTAATATTATTCGATTTTATATCGCAATTTGCATTATTTAATCGTTTAAATTATACTCATTCCCGTGGTGATCTGTGGGTGACATCGGCAGGTAGCTTATTTTATTTATTTGACAGATGTTTTCAATCTGTTCAAAAAATGCTTTTAGTTCCTCTGATGCTTTTCCAGAAAGAAATTCACATAAAACCTTGCATGGATTTACGATTAGTAATTATAATTATATTATGTATACAATTTACTGTTGTTAAAGTGCAAGATTTTTTTTTGTTATAATTAAAGGAACTTATGGAGTGTGGATGAATCTTTGAGCTGTTTTCGTCGTTATTCTCCTTTATTGTAGACAATGCTAGATAATTCCATTCAGAATACTAAGACATGAGTAAATGCCTACTGCGAACTGAGATAGACAATGGTGCTTCGTCCCCATAACTGTCTTGGCACGTAGCACCTAATGTCTAAAGGTACTTCTACACAACGCGGAGCATTATTTTAAATTTTGTGTTGTAGGTATAGGCGACCCTGTAATTACGCGGCCTACCGATCGAAAATTTCTGGATAAATTACCGATCGGAGCAAATATTTATAGGATAAAATATTTGTTCTCCGGATTTGAACGTTTGAAATATTTTAAATGTATCTACACCGCTCACCTCTTAGAGTACCTATCGTAGTACATATGCGAGCCTGAAAGCGTGTATTTATTATGTATACATTTTTAATTAAGTTGAAGCTGGGACAGTATATTTAGTAGGTTACATTTATTTATTTATTATTTCTTATGAACCAAAAACAATAGAACAAAGGCGGATTTAATGCTATAAGCATTTCTGCCAGTCAACTCTCAGGCAAAATTGAGAAGCGATGATGTCGGTGTTGCGATATATTGGCAATTGTTAAATAAGAATTTAAGTCTATCAAGTTTAATTAACTGTAATATATTACGTAAAAAATTATAACTGTATACCGTTTAATTTTTTTTTATTATTGGCTAAAATATAATGAACTACCAGTCAAAAGTAAGATTAAATTTAAATAGTTATTAGGATTGCAATGCATTCGGCTCAGAATCTTGGACAAATTCATGAACTTACATCCAAACATGAATCTTATTATTCTCCTATGTCGGTTGATGTAAATTTAACTTACTAACAACGATATATAATATCAGATTAAAATACTAAAGCTATTGAAAACCTGCAAAATAATGTCTGATAAAATAAAGGCTTCCTGTTACGCAAACGAATACGGCGAAGTGACAATGATACTATTGTCAACGGATAACTGTACAGTCGAGTGGAGTAAAGTAGGTACTAGTCTTTGTTTACAATCGGTAAAATCTATGTGTACTCGCATAATCCGATTTTACACGGATATTCTGCTGTTCTTCAACACGATACGGAGAGATAGGTTCATACATATTTACAAAATAAACAAAATATGTATTTTCTTATCGCATACTTATTGCGCTAAAAATTGTATTGTTATGAAGGTTCTCGAAGGTCGGCCAAAGGGGGGGTGGAGGCGACAGCGCTACTAAGGTTTTCGTAGAATCGGCTGAAAACAATGGTAGCAATAAAAACCCCGGTAGTGCTAACATCTAAAAACCTGTTGAATACCTGATTACTATTGACTTGACGTAGAAAATTCTAGAAGACCCAGAAACAGAAATTTCGCTCCCTGCGAAGCGAAATCGACCTGTGATCTACGAGTGGGACTTCAATTGTAGAAATGAAATAAAGTTTCTGCGGAACGATTTTCACATTTTAACGACGGTTCGTGTAATGTAACACAACCTAATGGACCACTGTATATAGCATAAAGGAGAATTATTTTATAACGATGTAAAATAATTGTACTTGTAGTTTAATACTTTTCCTCTATCTCAAAACTTATTGAGTGACCTACGTTTTATCTTTTCAACAGATAGGAATAGGAAGTACTATCACTTATACTTTATTTTATACTTAAAATATCTTATTACGACAAGTCATAAATACTTCGTAATCAGAAGTGACATGGAATATCAATCATATTTGTCTTCATTTTTTAACTACTGATAACTTTGTTTAAGGCAACTTGTTCCTCGTACCTTGTGCACAACCCTTAATAGTACCTAGCTCGCCCAAATTATACGACATTGACTTCCACATACGCTATCAGGGTTAGTTAGGACTAGTACTGTAACGTTTCAACAAATCATAATAATTCAAATCAGTACATTTGCATTTAAGTGGTGACGCACATAGGAATATTTCATATATACTTATTACTTTAATAGTTTTCGTTTTGATAAGCGGGTATATCATTTATTTCTAGATTATTCGTGAGTCATGAAAATATTCTTAGAATAAATACAAAACATTAAGAATAATGAAAGAAAACACTTCACTCACTGTTCACACAATCAGCATTTTTATTCTTTATCCAACACTATGGCCTACACGTTCGGCCACCTTGACCATCAATAATTCATCACCATCAATAATAATATTTCACTTTTTATTTCTCGAATACCCGTGAATATTTTTATTATTTTTACGAAATATTATTACACCAAAGTACATTTCCTAATTGTATTATTGCTACCAATAAGACAAAGCCTATCATAATCTAATGTATGTTACTTATTACTGATTAATTTTAGACATTATCATTTATCTACACTAATATTATAAAGAAGAAACCTTAGTATTTTTGTATGTTTGTAACGAATAAACTCAAAAAGTACTGAACCGATTTTAAAATTCTTTCACCGTTAGAATGCTACATTATCCCTGAGTAACATAGGTTATATTTATTACTAGGAAAGATAAGGCATCCTTGCTAAAACTTCAGTAACGTGAACTAAGGTCAAAAAAAATTTGCTTAAAAATTTCTTTCATCGCATACGCTGCGGAATTTATTGATTTTATGAAGAAAAATAAAATGTTCTACAATATTAGAGAACATATCAATATCTACAAATAATTTCGCGATACTATATGTTTGACTATTGTAGTTATGTCACTATAACCACTTTTTACATTTACCAAAATCAGACCATGATAACCATACCTTCGTATTAATCCTTATCAAAATAAATCATTTCATATTCAAAACTATTTCAATACCTATAGATAACTTTTTGAATTACTCAAATCGGACATTCCGTTCAGAAGATTTTACGAATTTAGGAAAATAAACACCGTTGCCGCCGCCGCGCCATGACCAGTGTGGCCCCACGCAAAGCAGCCGTAGCGTAGGCCGGCGGACAAGGCGACGAGGTAGGAGGCACGAAGTGCGGGCCGGGCACATCTATGAAATAGGTAGTCGCTCAGTCGCCTCCTTATATGCAACATTGAATATGTCCTTTCAAAGATAAAATTATAAATATATGTATCTCAAAATGTTTAAAAATAAAAGTACACTGGTGCGAAGCCGGGGCGGACTGCTAGTAATTTATAAAATAACTAAAATTTGTTATAACAAGTGTGTTATGATGCAGTCATTCAATATTTATCAAACAACATTTTACAGCTGTAGATTTTGTACAGTTTAATAGAGACGAACATGCTCGTGGAAGCTTTAGGATTTCATTAGGGCGCACTTTAAGTCTACAGTTCGAAGTTATTAAGAACTTTTCTGTGTGGGATCTGAAAGGAAAGCTCAATTGAAACCCCGACATTCGTTTACCACCCTAGATTCGTCTACGCACCATCGCGCCACCCCGTTATCGATCCGACCGACATATCATAAAATAGTTATAAATTTCGCGAAAACACTATTTACCTTGCCTTTAAATTCCTTACTTCTTTCGATCGTAATAGATTATCGAACGAATTAGACGTGCGCAGTTTGCAGTTGAATTACATTGTAGTTACATTGGTTGCCAAATTATACTGATTGACGTCTACAATTGATTAACTTTACGTAATATTAATATGATTTTAAAGATTAAATCAAAATTTACATACATTTGCATAAATAAAAGTTTGTTTATCAAAGTTTTGAATTTGAGTAGGTTACCAAACCTTTACCAAAATTTATGAGTGCTCCTATACTTTAGAGGGCATGTTAAACAGTCTGTCACAGTTGTTGTCGTCAGAAAGCAGTCGTTGAACCACATCGGAAGCTATCGGACAGAACAAAACATTCAACATTTGTGTTTGGCCATTAAAACTTCTAATAATCAGAATTACTCCTGTGGTTATAGCCATTGATTAAAAAATGTTTGCTTTAATGTCCGTGCACCAGTATCAAATCCAACTTACAATTTAAGTATAAGGTGTGTAATTATTAAATAATAACTGCATAAATTTTATGCAAGGCATAGAAATATTTTCACAATATGACTTCTCATTTATTAACTTATTTAGATAAGGGAAACTTCAAGAAGATATCTGCCCGTCTGGAAAATTCTTACTGCTGCTAAATAAAATAAAATGTACTTTACGAGGTTTTATAAAATAATTAATACTAATATTAACCAAAGCAGTTGTAAAACACGAAATTAAATGAAGTAAACAGCTAGAAACAAAGATTTTAAAATAGATATGCAAAGAAAATATCACAAAATATGGCACTATGTATTACTCAAAATCCACAACATAACTATATAACATAAATATCATATTTACAATCGCTTTTGTTACTCACAGGAAATTCAACGATACATTAGGCCCCTGTGGGACACCTAAAGCGGCATGGCAAATAGATACGGGCACACCAGCGAAGAGGCATCTTTGATGGCGCAAATCAAATGAAAATCTATACATACGAGTATAATAAAATTCTAACTGATCGCTTTCTGTAGATTAAGGATATATGAGAAAAACTACTATTAGGAACCTTTGTTAACTCAATAGAACCCGAAACAATAGTTGTTCGAATTTTTATCTGTTTGTCTGTGCGTTTGTTCGCGCTAATCTCAGAAATAGCTTAACCGATTTCATTCTGGTTTTCACTGATTTATTGCAGTAAGCATCACTTAATACTTAATGTTTATTTCATGGCAATCCGTACAGACATAAAAAAATATAAATTAACTGAAAATAATGCGAGTAATCTTTCTTAGTGTAAGGCGTAGTATTCCCGATGCGAAGCAAGGGCAGGTTACTAGTAAATAAATAATCTATATTACGTTCATTGATTGTCGGGTAACATCTAAACGACTAAACATATTGAGCTCATATTCACAGACATGCCCTAAATATAACAGACTTATTTGTCATTAGTGTCTGTCAATTTTGAAGAGTTTCTCCTAGCTACCCGTAGTTCCGCCGTGACCATAATCAATATAAATTGGTGAAAAAAAACGGTATGTAATTCAAAAATTAATAGAACTCCAAAAGCCCAGATGTATATTGCGATGATATAATTATAACATCGATGTTGTGAAAGCAAGTGGAGTGTGCATGTTGAACAATGGACGAAGTTGTGGTAAAAACCGACACTAAAGTTATGTTGGCTCAAGTTGTATTCTCATTATTTTGGCTTGTTGAGACAAGCAAAAGAAAATAGGTTGACAAAAATTTAGTTCTTGCACATCAGCCATAGTTTTTCCATTTACCAAACAATAGGATTCGGGATTGGATTCCCCTTTCCACTGTTACACACAAAGCATATTTTATTTCTTGTTACTATATATATCTATATATATATATATGTATTAAATACTATCTATGTTCATATTCATATCTATATTAATTTATTTCGAGGGTAGTCAATATATACTATATGTAAACCATCAACATTTTTATATTAATAATATAATGTGCCCCGTCTGGAACCTTCTGGCATTTGATGATTATATTAAGAGTGAGTGCGAATTTTATGAGTTTGTGTGTAAGCAAAAGGTAATTTATAGAGCCACGGCATCTATTTGAAAGAATCTTTTACAATTTGAAAGGTGAATCTTAAGATACTGAAATATCCTGGATGGACACAGGCTATCTACACATATATATGTATATTTATATATATAACGAAGTGCGGGTGGACCGCTAGACTTATATAAAATTGAGTATTTATTAGTAAAGGATTTACAAATCAAAGTACTAATAATAAAACATTTTCTTAAAGTAATTTTTCATAAGGCAATCATGAAGACCTTATATTGCAAAGAATAGGGTTAACTTTATTATAACTTTATTGAGCCCTAGGTCGGAAATCATAAAGTTAACTATTACATTCATAAGGTAATGCACAAATAATATAATAAAATTATAATGTGAGCTACTGTATTTAATAATTTAATTTAACTGTTTTGTTATATAAATTATTCTACGAAATTTATTGATTTTTTTTCCTTACCGTTTTAATATATATTCAAATCCAAAATCATTATTACTTTTAATATAAAATTTAGGTAGGTACGCTTATGCATGTCATTTTTCGCTTCTACTATCGTTTCGAAAAGGTGCTTTAATATTGAGGAGAATAGACGGCGAAAGAAACTCCTGCTACTATAATTTCAATATGTCTACTCGTTTAGAAGTTAGGTGCCTGGAAACATATAAAGTATAACAATAGAAATCAATCAATAAATAATTATTGCATTATATTAATATAATACAAATATTTGTGGCTGAAGAAAAATTATACACTTAACAATTTAAACCAAGTAATCCATAAATAAATTTACACAACCGACTACTTGAAGAAATCCGACATAGTTGAATCAGCTACAATGAAAGGACGTATCAAAACATGTAAATGCCCACGCTGTCTTCCCGTCTCGGCACATCAAATCACATTGCTTAACTAACTCTCCGCGCACATAAACTCGTCGCAAATCCCACAGCGTGTTTGAGAAACTCGTCTCAGAAACTCCACAGTCGACGATAGCAAGAAGCGACATTCTCGCCGACCTCTGTCTTATTTCCAGGAGAGCGGACCCGTTACAACGGCACAGATTTACATTTGAAATAGGCTCAGACATTGTTATTTCGGGTTTTTTATTTTTCATTTTGTTCGTTTTGCTACTGATTCTTTGCAAAATTCTTTCTTAGGATTCAAGTATCTGTTGGTTTTAATACGTAATAGGAAAGAAAAAATATTATATGAATCTTTTAATAATCTCGTACTCCAGTATTTCGTGGCTTCACTCGCCATATCTCGATGCACTTGGAAAATAATTGTAATAACAATAATTAATCTGAAGAGACCCGAGCTCGACAATGGGACAACTGAGCGTAATGATGGTGGTTAAATGGAGTGATGTTTTTCAAACAATATTTTTAACCATTCTCTCTTAAGAATCTACCATAAAATATTTTTAACATGCTGCAGGTACAGTGTCGGATAGCCAGTTTAAAGACAAGTTCCTGCTTACTTCATAACCAACATGGCTTCGTGCAAAGACATCACCAACGAGTTGCTAGAAAAGAAGTAAACAAAAAACCTCCTTAAACGTAACTTATTTGTCCTGAAACGGGCTAAAAGGTGTAATGAATATTTTTATAGTTATCACCAAATAACCTTAAAGATGAATAGTAAAATATATAAAAGTTCACACGAAGAGAAACGATTAAGTACGACTTTTTGAATTTACCTGAATAATTAAAAATAAGAGTTGTAGCAAATAGTTTAAAGTTTGTATACATATACTTGATAATAAATCACATTAAGGATTGTATTATTATTACATTATTGGCAAATTTGATTCGCTGTAGTAGTTGACTTAACTAAGTTCATTTACAAACATTCTTCAACATGACTAACGTATATAAACATCTTTAAAATCGAGATTTTGCACAAAGGTTTTTGTTAAATTTGAAACTTAAATATTTTTTTGTACTTTAAAACTTATTTTAATGATACCGGGCTTAATTAACAACAGCAGCGTATATGCCGTCTCTAGGTATCACCAGAATGAACATACATCCTCCCTGTCCAGGGATGAGTGTAAATGGCTGCGACAGTTCTTAACTATTGTAATTGTTTACGAACTTATCTTTTCATTTATGTGCTAGTTTATTGTTCAATAAAATATTTTAAACTATTATTGTAAAATCATAACAATCTAGACAATCACCGCTTTTCTTCGTGTAAACAATTTACTTTGTGATTGCGAAAATTATTCAACATTTAACGTTTCACATAGACGATCTTATTAAATCAAAACAGTTGTTTGATATTATATCATTACATACTAAAGTATTTCTTATTACAATTCACGGAAACAATGGAATCATCCGACTACAAGTAATAAAGCTACTTTTATTGATAGCATTCTATTCATCTTACTGGTACTTGAGGCTGTAATAAATTATTTAAAGTATTCCACTACAATAGTACTATCCATTAATCTTCATCGTAGTACAATTCTTTCTTGCCAACTTTGTTTCATAATGACAAGAAAGCATCATTAATGAAAAGACTATATTTTCCCACAGAGAAGACAGACACGGAGGTATACATACGTTTATTTACATTTATTGTTAAGAAATTAATGAGTCCGTGAGAAGCGTAGCACGTCGGCTTTTATTCTTAAGTAATCGCCTGAATTAATCAACTTCTGTAGTGTGGTGTTGTACTAGTCAAAATATCTGCTAGTTGAAATATTCTTCAATGAATTAGAAAACTTTCAGACTGGCAATCAAATTGTTTATCGTAATATAACAGTTGTTAAGCATTTCAGCGCTATAAGAACTTCCGGAACTTAATTTGGTAACTAAACCTGCCAGTCATCGGCACTAGAACAGCATGGTTGCATATGCTGCAGACTAACTCGATTACGCACAAATATCCATGCTATTCCTCTGTGTATATTACTTAGGATAAAATATCTAATGTGAGTTATAAAAAAGTGTTCTTAAATTTAAATTTTAATGATTTGCGCGTGATGCTGTAACAAATTAATAGACGAAATTACCAAAAAAATCTGTTTCGGCCTCTGTATTGTTAGTTTACTAGCAATTTGATAATTTTAAAATTGATTTAATCATTTTAATATAACGCTTCTGTTACAGTTATATTTTTAGTTTATAGTATGTATATGTTATAGTATAAATGCAATAGCGAAATGTACATGTTACATCCAGCGTAATTGATAAGTTACAATGCGAGTACATTTGTTATAAAAGATGTTTTGTGGTTATTGGTGGTGGGTGGTTATACCGGCAAAGGATCAGACGGACCATGTATTGAAGGTGGTGCCCATGTAAATGGTCAACGCCTTCCATGTTCCAAAAGGAATTCAACGCGTTACTGGTTAAAAAAGAAGCAGTAAACCCACTTTTTAACGCAAGACCAACACAAACCTTTCTGGGCCAGAAAAATCAGTGACTCAAGTGAGTTCAGCAGGATGCCCACAAGAAAGGTTAGAATAAACTCAGTAAAGACGCTTTATCTGTTGGTAACCAGCTGGCCCCACGGGCAGTAGATTTCAAATCTGGAATGGAAGGAGCTTCTTACGTCCCCAAATTGAAAGTAAAATCTACCTTTGGAGTCCAGCAAAACGTTCGAGCACCGACTAATAAAGCATAATTAAGTCGTTTCCGAAATTTATAGAACTGTCGTCACAAATTAAATACTAATCATTGTTTAACTTCTCTATCGTGCGCCCGTTTACGAGCGCTAATAAAATTACCATTTAATTTCTAAAGGGAACGAAAACTGTTCATTGAAACATTCTGCTATTGCGCCAAAATTGTGCCGTAGTATTTACTTGTATTTACAAGCAAGAATCTTTCAGGTTGTTACATTTCCTACGTTCGTTACATATTTATATATTGAGTTAATATATAAAATATTAAGTAATCTAATACTGAGAATAATAATAATAAACTATCATTATCAAAACCATAATCTGTAATTGCACTTCTTCTATCAATGAGAGCGTCCATAGTCTACAATGACGGTCAATGGCGGATTTTCTGGTATACACATTTCCTCACGATGGTTTTCTCCATTAAAACAAGTAATAATATTTTTTAATTTGCTGTTTTACTTCGAAAAATCAGAAATGAATTATGTACTTGCAGGACGAATCAGGTCCTCCATTCCGGAAGACCGATTTTTAAACCATTATTATCAACTTAAATCTTAAAGTAACAAAAATAAAAATAGTGACATCCAGTAAAAGTAAAATAAATATAATAAGTTTACTTTTACCAAATAAATAATGATTTCTCTCTACAAGGTGAGCGTCTAAATGAGCCAATTCAAGTATTGAAAACGCTTCGAGGCCTTTGTGCCCATTATCAGTGAAACGCCGGAAATTGAAAAATATAAGAAATATACGCACCATGACGCAAATTTCTGTCAGACATTATAGATGGGTTTTAACAAACAGCAGTATTTTAAATACGGTTCTGATGTTATCGGTAATATTAACAATACTCTTATTTACGTAGTGTTCATGCTTCCTTTATGATAAAATTTTAATACCTTATTTTTTTAAATTACAATTGATCTGTTTGAGATCCAATCAGCCAGAACCTGAACATTTTACAGAGAAGTTAAGCCTTATTTGCTTAAAATATCACTAGTTTGCTAAATATTTCATACGAATAAAAAAAAGAAAGATATTAAATTGAGTGTTGTGGTTACCGATTAAACATAAACATGACAGTAATCATAGCTTTAACCAGTACTTAAATTGGTTTCAGAGAAAATATTAAAGGAATTCGTGATGGCATTACAGGTTACGCTCGAACTGAATTTTAGTTTGAACTTACAATAATAGTTTACGAAAAACTGAATTGTAAAATTAAGGCAAAATATTTGTTACATAAATCATAAACAATGGTGACAAAATACAATTTATGTTTATCCAATTTTGATAATAAGAAACGATTTACAAGATTCTGAATAGTAAAATGTAACGAGTAGATGACGCAAGTGAGTGTCTAGTGGAATCAGTGCCAATATGAAATTACATAATAAGTCAAATTTAGTGATAAAAGTAATAAATTCGAACTATGTCTCTTTAACGGTAGCGATTAACCAAACGACTCTCGCGTCGCCCTTCTGTGTCGTCACAATGGGGCTTTGAACCTCTTGGGTTGACTGTGGCTATAGCTGAAAAATGAGTTCCTGATGGTAAGTAATTACTACCATCAATGCATACCTGACATGAGAGGCGTCAAAGCCGGATAAACACAAAAATTTTCGTGAATAAACCAACTGATCAATTATGTTGTATGGTTTTGCTCATTATAGATTTTATTGATTTCATTAATTACCTGTCCGATAGTGACGTAATCAGCGATAACATTAATTGGCTACTTAGACCCAGAATTGAATTAGTAAGTTGAACAAGATGATATAGGCAATGGGAAAAGTTGTATATATATATATATATATATATACGAGTATATATAGCATTGGATTCGAAATTATCGATTGATATTCTCAGATTTTATATCAAATTATTTATAAGTATAAAAGTTTTGAACTTTACACCTTATTGATATCAATATTTGTAACAATTTTGTTATAAACGTTATTTTTAATATCTCTTACACTCATTTGCAAGTTCTTATGAAAGTTTATTGAAACAATAATGAACGTGTAATAGTAAATCAAAAACTTTACGTTTGTTTAATTCCCTAAATTAAATGAATTAACTTAATTTGTTTTCATTTCTTTTCACAATGAATCGATAAATTTATACACAGAACGAATATGGCATTGAACTCTTCGTGTTTAGGTAATTAGGTATTTTCAGTATTACCGCTATGCTTTAAGGAACCTAAATTTTAGAATTAAAACTTAAAGATTTTAGCAAAAAATTTTTGCTAAAATCTTTAAAAGTTAAAGTAATCGAAATTATTCTATTATTTTCAACTATTATAATTGTTACTTAATATTGTTGTTGTTCTTTTACAATGTCGTAATATCATTAAGCTGATCTCATGATGGAGACAACAGGCAGATACAGTATCTCGGAAACTTAAGTATAATAATTATAACACTCTTTATTATACACTGCAAAAGAATTACAATAATGGAAATATTGTACACCTAAGTCATACAAAAGTTATCTGTAAAAAGAGATTTTTCCAAACAACCTAAAAATGAGAAAAATAAGAGGAAAAACATTCCAAGTGACAGGGTGTACTTATAGGAGATAAACTAATGGGCTTGTTGATAGATGAATGACAAAATAATCGATAGAGAAAAATAAACAAAGGGACACCAAACCACAACTACAAGTAATTCGCCTGAAATTGGGATTTGAAAGAGTGTAGGGAACCGGTTTGACAGATAGTCTGGATAAAGGAGGTCCAGAGACGTAGCTGTAACTACAAAGGAATTTTGAAAGGCGAAAGTTATGTGTAGTGTGTTAATTATGTATGTTATGTGTACTGAGGACAAGAATTGTAGCAAATGGATCTATTATGGATAGCTTGAAGAAAATGGAATTTTTTTCGTGTTAAAAAGGGTATTTTGGATTACATAATACACTGTAAAGAAGAAAGAAAATGTGACAGTTGCGTCGAAGGATAAGGTAAGTAGGTAGCTATATGGACTAAATATACTAGTTTGGACTTTCTTTTTAATTATTACGTCCCGTGATGTACTCAGACGGAAGATTAGGCGTATTTAATGTTTTCTTTGGTGAGTAATATGATTTTTTTCTCTATAATAACTAGTAACTGACTTATGAGTAGTCGGTTTACTCAGGCTTAAAATTAATTTTATAGTTTTCAATAGTTTTTTACCGCATAATAATACATTAGTAACCGTATGTGATTAATGTTTTCAAGTTTAAAAATTATGTCTTTGGTAACAAAATTACGGTAAAATTCAGTGCTCACCTGACCATTACACAACTTGCATTTTTTTTAATTCCATAACTGATTTCTGTAACAGATCTCCTATCCTGACAATAAATGATCATCATAAACAACTTATGTTTTTTAAACCAAGATCGCTATTAACGTCTTGCCAGCTGAGAAGGAATCGCTAAGCTCGTTTTGAAGATACCAAAATCTGAAAATCATGAAAATTTAATTGATTGAAGCTACTCATACTTAAATGTCGCAATTAAGTAAAGTACGTACTCATAATATATTGCGGCCTTTTGAAAGTAGAAAATTTTCGAACAATATATGTTGCCACTGATGACTTATGGATCTGTGACTTTACTCTTTGCCGCTGGCCGAGACTCAAAACTCAAGGCGTTATGAAGAGAGCCCTCCTTAGTATTCGTAGCAACGGAATTCGTAAACGAAATAAAATAACAGCTCGCAGAGTTAGCCTGTTACTCTTCAGTTAAGGGTTCAAAGTTAAGTAGGCAGCCACATCGATCAAAAGATCTCTGAATGCCTTGCTGAATACTCAGTTGACTCGATTTTGCCTCGAGGTAATCTCGATCAAAAAAGCTAATGTAAACAACGGTCGGAAGATATTGATAAGATTATCCAGCGATGGATTTCTAAAGGATGATGAGTTGGTATAGGTGATACGATTAAAATATTATATTTATTTCATACAGGCTTCGAAATATTTTTACTAATAGTACATTAACACACCAGACACACAATGTGGCCCCAATAATAAAGGGAATAAAACTGTGTCAAGAAGTAAACCAAATGTAAATCAATGTGATTGTAACGGGTCGGTTCTCCTGAAAATAAGACGGAGGTCGACGGCATTTTCGCTTCTTGTTATACTTAGTCCACTGGAGCGATACTGAAACTGCGCTCTCGAATCCTCATGGGAATTTTCAATGAGTTTATGTGAGCGAAGTAAAGTGATACAGTGCGTGAGTTGATGTGTTGTAAATATCCAACCCTCATTAGAATACTTCCATACTTGAGCGGGCGTGAATCGGTACTCATCTTTAAACTGTTAAGATATAATACTTAGTTGTAATGTATAAAGTTATACACATAATAACATTTGCTAAACAATACAAGCTGTATTCAATTCGGTTGAGAAACACCCTCAAATACATTCCATCTTCTAAGAGCACTGTTCCAATTATAAAGGTATTGGGGACAATAACATTTCAAAACAAATGTGTGTCCGGTCTAAAATATTTCATTTGGAAGTTGGTCACATGATTCAAATAACAGAGTCCAAGTAACACTAATCGGCAATGCAAAATAGTTATTACTTTCACAACATTTTTCCGGGATGTAAGGGAATCCTCCATCCTCGAGTCAAAACCAAACTCCCCTGCCACGCAGTACGATAGCATTTAGCTCCTAGTTTAGCCTATCATTACCTATAATATAGTTTCTAAAATTCAGCTATAAAGTACTTCTACCTATCTTGATTGCAGTTATGAGGAGCCAGTTGCAATTATGAAAAGCATGTTTTGTCTGTCTTGCTATTGCTTTTCATCTGCAGATCCAAGGCGGTGACCATTATTATAACATTACGAAGCGCAATAGTACTATTGTGGAAGAAAGATGATAACCTTATTTCCTCGCCAAAACTATTGTACAGCACACCATAACGCTGTACATAATGTACCATATATAAAATTTCACACTCAGCTAAAGTTCCAAAACACTCTCGAACCATTGCTGCTGGTTTTCAATGTGGACCTTTATTTGATGTACTCGTAGTGAATAAGTGACTTATGTCATATAATTTAATGTACGTAATAATGTACGTAAATGAAACAAAATATGTAAGAATACGGCAAATGCTTACTTGAAATTATTTTGGTTTATTCAATCGTAATGAGCCTCGGTTAGCTTTAGAAGACAATAAAATAGCTTTTGCCGGTACTTAAAGCTTGTTCTGAATGATAAGCCTGGTAGACAATTATCGGTTCACAAGACGGGAGTTAATTGGAGGAAGGCAGTAAAGCCTGTGCGGCATGGACGTGAAACTACCTCTTCCGAGCCGCCTCAATCTTCTGAACTATGGTCGTGATCACGATCTTCGTAATTACGGTCCGCTGTTATTATGATCTGATTGTAACCGACCTACCCATGGACAGATAATGAGCGATAAAATATTGCTATTGCCATTGTATGCTACCGATAGTTATTAGTTACAATTAATGATGGGGTTTGTTACAGTAAAATGGTAAACGTTTACAGACGAATGTTTATAGAAGAATGTTTATAACAAGAATATTTAATTAGACGTGCTACTCGTAAGTTTATTTTTAAGGTAATTCCTTCAATGCGCCCTTTGAAGCACGGAAGCGGTCTAAGATTTTTTTCACAAGCAAGTACCCGAATAAATTTCTTCCACGTTCAAATTTCTTAGTTGCGTGACTATTCGACGAACTATAAACGGAGCGTTAGTAACTAAAAATAATAAACCCTTTCAGTTTAACGCTACAAGCTCTTACACTTTACTGGTGCTGCGGTTAGTTTGCGGTATTAGTACATACATAGCTAAGGAAGTATAACACTCACTGAAGTTCCAAAGTTTTATTGATAAACTCTGGTATAAAAAGGAACATAATTTTCATAGCTTATGCTTTTGAATTTGTATCAATCTTAACACTTATTTATCTTACTAGAAGTATATATAAGTAATATATGGATTTTTTTTTTAATAAGCCCGTCGGAATAAACTGTGAATGCTAAATTTTCGCGGACTTATAATTATTTAATGTCATGTTTGCCGCCAAAAGTTAATCCCAAATCTTTATCCGTTAACTTTGTCTGCGCATTACATTCAGAGATAATTGGGTTAGAGAGACGGATAGACATAGTCAGTGAAAGGAATCCTCACTTTTATTGGATATACGAATCCCTAAAAACTGTTGGAAAAACAATATTGAAATCCGAGAACTCCATCTTGATTTAAAAAAGTGTATATACCCAAAACAAAAACCAAAAGAATATGCTCTGGATAAAGTAACAGTTTACTTAAAGTCATTGAGAACAATTCATTGTCCCCAATGTTTGCTGTAGACATAATTTAATTTAATATCTAAATCACAATTACAAAGTTTTGAGTTTTGGTGCGAAAAGTTCCCTAGTATTTTCTACAAACATGGAATCGTAAAAAGTCAGCAATCTTCCAGGGCGCGCATTTGTAAGGATAAAAATAAACAAGACGGCCAAATCCTAGCATACATGTATCAAATCCGCTACTTGAAATAAGTATTCGAATTTATGCTATGCTTTCGCGTTCCGATATATCCCATTGTTTTATTTTCCCTCCGCAAACATAAACTCATCGCAAGTATCTTGTTCGTAGGCAACGACAGCCAGGAAGCGACAATTTCCCAAATGTCTCTTTCAAAAGATTCTATAAATTACAATATCACAGAATTTGAATCTTAATGCACTTAGGAACCCATTTACTTTACTAAGGTTCAACAATAGTTATAATATTTTCAGAGATGACTACTAGGCAGAGCATACATTCAAATATTTCGCATATATGTATACCTTCAAAATTTTAATATAAATTATAATGTAGATATTTTAGCAAAACCTCCAAAGATACCATGCTTGGAATGATTAACATTATAATTAACAAATACCAATACCAAAGAATATAATAAAACTCCATACCAATCTATTCTATAATTGCATGGTACGTATGTAAATAGTCTTTCATGTTTAACACAATCGACGATCTCAGTGATCGTTTATTTATCATGAAGCGTGAACTATCAACATAATATCATGTTCCAAAATCTATGTAATTAAATCCAAATCAAATTTGCAACTGTGAGCACCTCAAAGCGAATGATATGAAACATTATCATGACACAATAGATAATAACTATAGAGGGTTTTATAGTTTTGCGGCCAGTTACTGTGACGATACTCTGTTCCGGGGTAAAACACGTATTGGTCGTGTGCAAGTAAATATATGTACAACACTATTGGTATATGATTTTATTCACTAAATGTGGGTATTAGGGGTATTGGTGCAGCGCATGTCTAGTGGTTTTACTATCACAACATTGTGCTCACAGAATATTTGAAAGTATTTATATGAATCCAAAACAGGAGGTTTAATATTTTATGAACGACCATTTTATTATGTACAATCCCCTTTTGTTAATAGGAATTTAGTCTTCTCCATTGTCGTTCAGATCGTATCAATCGCAAGTGATCGATCAGAACAACATCGGGCGTAGCTGGAACTTATATGAGAGCCTGATATTGTCAAAATTTCGTGAACCATTTCATGCTACGCGACATATTACTTAATGTAAGTAGCAATAATTTAATAAGCAGTCAGTCTTGATTCATATTAATTTACAACAGTTTTAGTCATGTCGGAAGCCATTGGAGTTCTAATAAGATATTGCAGTAAACGAGCGTGTTAAAGTATGTGATATAATATATTCCTGGGCCCTCGATTACGCGGAGAACCTATGCTATTTAGTGGCTGATAAGTTGAAGCGCCGTAAGATTAAAGAGAATTTACATGCTTCACTTTATTAGGAATCCAATAGTCTTAAATGAAACGAGTAATAAAAAATTATTTCCAATTATTTAAATGACTTCAAATACATTATTATTTATATTAATTTATCTTTAAAATGTTATTCCATTAAATTAAAAACTACACTGAAATGACATATAATATATAAACAAAAATTAATGAGAATATTAATTATGTTTCGACGATAGGAGGCGTCTAAGAACAATTTATGGCTTCGTTCGGTAATTAAATTAAGTTCGGAGTTCCCCGAAGGATTTTTAATGTTCCACTCATAAGATCGGGGTATGAATTAACGCAGCTATTTGTTATGCTGGAACACGCGCGTTTAATTACCGCGCCCCGTCAGTCTGCTAGCCATGTGATTCTAAAACACAAATAAAGATGTCAAGTATTCACTTGACATTCATGCATTTCCTGGGTAGCAATGACACAATGTGTGATTTTTAGCAACCAGTTTGTTTCAACTTATAAATAAAAATAGGTGTATTTAATTAGGAAATATTTACCTAATTGATTTTTAAAAATTATATTGTCTGTTCAATTGAATTTTTGAAACGACAATTAAATAAAATATATTTTAATATCAATAAAAGTATATTTTATTGTTTTTATTACGTTTTAGTTGACTTGATTTTTGATTGATTGATTTATTAATTAATAAAACCAGCCAGTAACCCCAAATAATTGCATTAGGGACGACTATCATGACAATGACAAAATATTTTAACCGATTTCAATTTAACAAGGTAATTTTCTTAGTTTCATCTCCTATTTTTCACTCTTAGGATGGTTTTCTATTCAAATTTAAGTGAGACCAAACGTCAAGTATTCCCTCTCAAACAAAAGGGATTTTCCAAAGCGATTAATAAATGACGAATGAACTGCTTTATTTAATTCGGTTAAAAAAGTGGATGCGTATACATACATACATACATATATATGTATATACATAGCCTCATGTTAGAAATACCCTTTTGGTTTGTTAAAAACAATTTTTTTTTCTGGCAGATACTAAATTTGATTGTTGGTAATGACCAAAGGCCGAGTGAGTGGTCCCGGTTCGATGCCAGGTTGGGACAGACATTTATTGGACAATTAAATGTATGTTCGCGGAATCAAATCTTTTTGTGATGTCATACTTGACACCCACAACACATGGAAGTGAGTGTATCAAAATTTATCTATTTAATAATTCAAATAAGATACCAAAGGCAATGCAGCGATAATAGTGATGTAGTTTAATTTCAATGAAATAAATCTATAAAAACACAAAATATAAAATCAATGAAATCTTTCAGCGTAGAAAAGGTACAACCTGGTCTAAACTACATACGAGTACATCGTGTTATAGGGTGCGGGTGCCCTCAAAATTCAGTCGCTTCGTTTCGCCAAACACTCAAAAAGAAGCAAGTTAAAGTAAAATATTTTGTAGTAAGTAAAATATTTAAGTCTAGTAAAATATTTTCACCGGTGCTTTGGCTTACTGTTTTTGTAACTGACGTGGACTGAGATAAATGTAGCTATTATTGAAATAATTTAAGTGTGTAGTGATGTTCGTTATCCATAATTTAATCAAGATTACGCGAGGTTCTCACTAAATTGACTGAGATAAATGTTACATTTTTTTATATAATTTGCGTAGTATTCATTAATCTTAGTTTGAAAACGGAGGAAAGTTTATATCATGTGATTCTCTATAACGGGAAAAGGTTTACTTTATCTAGTGCGAATAATCATAATTACATTTACCAAGAATACGGCTTTCACCATACCGTGTACTGGCATAGACCGGACACAACAAAGGCGACAATATTACGGCCTGACTATGTTGATTTTACACTTTTTGAAATTTGCGATATAGACTGTGATATTGTGCCTTTTTTGCTATTGAAATTAATTGAAGAACTGTTGATATTAATATTCGTAATAAATACGATGCACTCGTGAAACTGTCCGCTAATTTAGTACTATGTTACGAATCAAATCTACATACTAATAAAATCTATGCTTATAGCAGAGCTGTATCTACATCGTTTTTTCTTCATCTATTTCGGTGTCCTGCGCGTGGGCGGACAGGGATCTTATTGCAATACAGTAGAGGCGCTTTTGCCGCGATAGTTCCATACAGAATACAAAAAATATGTAGAGCAGTGTAAATCATCACAACAAATGTAGGTATGATAAGCAATATATCTGGAAACTAGAATTTTTTTGGAGACTTGTTTGTCTGTCTGACCATTATAGTTATTAAGGCTAAATGGTTAATTTGACTATTACAGCATGAAAAGAAAATAACTGAAAAGATTATGATAATATAAGAAATATTTTTATATTTTGGGTCAAATATATTATAGTTCTTACTACAGAAAAAAAAGTATTTCCACGCAACAAGATAAAAATTAATTAATTTATTTATTAACAACGCATTTTTCTATATTAATATATAAAATATTCAATACAACATACGGATAAATCCGCCTGATAAAAATTTATAACTTGAAGCAAAGCAAGGTGGATAACTGATTTGTAAATCCACCGCCATATCTATGTTAACACGATATAAAAATATAAAAGCCGTAATTGTAATCTATAAATCTTTCCAGATTTTCATTCGGTACCATTAAATAAATCTTGTATTGTTCGATTAGTCTTTAGCACAATTTTTTGGATTGATGTTCCAATTGTCAATCAAACAATAAGTTAGCGTTAGATAATTATACAAAAAAGTACATACAACACGTTGTAGTTAATAGTTCTAATAATAAGGTATAATAATTTTATTTTAACTACGGAGTTCCGTAACCCATAAAACCTTGAAAAGTATGTTTTTCGATGAATTTATTGATTTAAAACATTATTATTAAAGAAAAAGATTTTGAAATTGTTTGAAAAGTGTTATTTATAAAGTAACTAATCAGTATTTGAAGTCAAGTTTGTGTCCTGGAGTTATGGATTTGTGTTGAAATTAAACGTTGGAATCGGAAACATTATTGACATATACGGTTTATATACCTACATTATATATGTACGTTATTTACCATTATAGTGACTCCATTATTACCTCCTGTTAACGTGTTTTACTTATATACATAAATGCAAAAGATGTTACGAATGATTAAGCCCTATTCAAAGCAAAAAAGTTGAAGATCATGTAATCTCGGCCGGAGCTTACAAAATTGTTAAAAAATGCAATATCGCTCTAAATAGCTCCTTGCTTGGGGCGTTCCTATGAAAGCAGTAAGCTTTTATCCAGCTAAAAGTGCTTCAACTTTTGGAACCATGTTCTTAAAATACACTATCCAATGACACAACGTTTAGGTTGCTGAAAATTTGCTTCAAAGTAGGAACTTGAACAAGACCAGGAATTGAGGAGAGTCTAGATTTTAAATTTATCTTTATCTAACTTAAGTGTAGGAGCAAGGTAGAAGTATCTAAACAGCAAAATAATTAGATTAACCAACTACTTAATCATTACTTGATTGTGAAACCGCTTGACCGTGTGATTTCGACCAATTACGTTTTATAGGTTTCAAAAATTATGTAAGAAAATATAAAGTATCGATCCTACACATAATATATATGAAAAATCATAAAATGATATAACAAAAGTGAAAAATAATTGGCAAATCTTACTGGTTTTTTTGGTTGGCCTTCGTGATAAGAAAAACGTTACGTCCTGATAATTAAGTTTCAAATATTCATTCTTCATACCATTTACATATAGATATTATATACATACGTTTAATTTAACAATTACATTAATGCGAATTTGGAATGCCACATTTGTATGTAAAAGTTGATATCTGTTCCTAAACCCGTGTGATGTCTGAGTTCACTACATACATATATAGAATAGCATTACTACCAATCTTCCTGGGGCTGGGTCTTCCTGGAGTTTGGGGGTAAACTGTAAATTGATAGGAGGGCTGTGTTTTTTCAGTATCCTATTCCAAATCTTGGACGGCATGCTCAAGGAATAAGGACGACTTTAGTGTGTATTTACAGTGCCTCTGAGCAGGCTAAGGTAATTTCGTTTGACTTTTTTTTTATTTCGTTTTTAAAGCATACCCGTGATTCCGGCCAGCAGTAAAATATCGATGATGGTTTTAGCCAGTAGAACTCCGGCGTAGCTCATCCATCGCCCCTGCAATGAATAAGTATTCATGAGGATTTCCCCATGAAAACAAAAAGGTGCATGTTTTTTTTTATGTTAATAGCCGACAAACGAGCAGACGAGCCACCTGATGGTAAGTGGTCACCGTTGCCCATGGACATCAGCAAAACCAATGGTATCACTGATGCGTTATCGGCCAGGAAATTAGAAGAAGATAAAAAAGAAACAAAGAACTTGCTTTCAAGTCCCCAGCCGAACCACGACGAGTCGTTTGGCAACTGACTTAAGCAGGAGGGTGGTAGCTATCCAAGCAGGCTTCACGGAAAAATAATAATACCAGTAATAATATTAATGACTTAATAATAATACTAATAATATAATCTTCACGCGAAGCCTTACCACCAAGCAGGCTGACTTCTGTCGTTTCTTACGACACCCTGTTTTGTTAGGATGGGATTGGGGGGAGTATTCTAGGCCGCCCCAATACGGCCAAAAACAACTTATTTCATCACATAATACATGAAACATCACATATCCAGGAGAAACATTTAAAAGATCTACCGCCTGACATTACGGTAAGTAGCACAATATTTCCGTACTTTAAAACTGTCCTAGTCCTAAAAGTATTGTTTACATTTTAAGAACAAACGAGCCGAGGAAATATTCCAGTTTTAAAAAGTTTAGTTAAAAACAAAAATTTCGTATGGAAATCATGTGCCACAATGAAGAATTACAATCGTGACATTAGTAGTGTTCATTCTTTGTGCGGTGTTTAATTAGAAAATGTGTATACTCGTATGATATTCCCTGAGTCGGCGCGGGTATCGGTATGTAGATATACAATTACGACATCGCAATCAGCTGCCAACATCAAGCAAAAAATATATGTATTTGTCATGTTTCTTCTGATCGGGTTATCTCACCCACAACTCTTCACATGACAATCGGCGGGATTTACAACAGGTTTGACGCTCGTCAGGATATAACAGTTGCGATCCAATGTTAGTTTTAGCAATATAAAAAACTGAACTATTTCATGAAGTACTGATATTTCGACTATATGAAATGAGTTTAAATATTTAACGCTCTTTTCTAAACTTGATTAAACACCGAAAAGTACCTTTACATATTTTACGTTACATACACAAAAATCCAATTCAGATATAAGTAGAACTACAAGAAACATTTTCCTCTTTGAATCCCATGCAAACTAAATGTTTAACTAAATAATTATATTAATGTTACGTCATGTTGTTCCTTGCGTAATAGGTATTTGTCAACTGCATTGTCTTAGAAATGTGGATATTAATGTTGACAATGCTGTAACAGTTATGTATTTAGGAATTAGCTAAATAATACTAAGTCTTAAATTGCAAAATATATTTTTTAATACTGTGGTTTTAATAAAATTACTTTGATTAATCTAAAGCTATCAATAATTAATAACATAGTCTTCGAAATAGAAAGAGTAGATAGGAAAGAGAGGAAGTTATGAGGTGCAAATAATCTTGTCTATTACTTTGTGCAGGACATTTTCTTAATTCCGTGGGACAGATCAGCAAACGAGGTCCTGTCAGGTTCCATTCATTGAAGGTCAATTAGTTCTATTCCAACTAATGTAACATATGACAGTACTTTTGCATATTTAGCTTTAATGCTTACCGGATTACCTACGAGAATCCTATTTTAATCAACGTTAAAATGTTTTTTACGAGTTTTGTTTGAAATTTTGGAGAGCCAGTTAAAAGTTTCATTGTTTCTATTTGGACTGGCAAGCGTTAGTGTCTCTTCTGAATGTTCAAAGCTGATAATATTCACGTACCAGCACTTACAGCGGCAGCAATAACGAGACTGGTTTTCTGACAGTGAACTTAAAATACTACAATGATCACTCATTTAAGCCCATTGAAAATCTTTGGTATCTCTTAATAAAAAAGTAACAGGGACCAATTGCAACATCTTACAATTTTGCTATTAGCGATTATATATACCATTGCCGATCACATTGTATGCCGTCCATCACTTATGATCGGCACAGGTTTATAAACGCTTCATCATCATAACCTTTAATCGGCCTCAGTGTTGAGTTGTAATGCCCTCTACGAATTGATAAAATACAGGACATGATCTCCAGCAACAGCAACAGCGGCCAATTACGGATTGACAGACAACACACCTCAGGTGTTCAGGTTTCTTCAATGTGTTTTCCTTTACCGAAGTAAATAATAAATATTTCAAAAACGCACAGAATTTAAAAAATTAGAAATACATGCAGGATTTGAACCTGAATTTTCCTTATAAGAGGTAGTAAGCTTTAAACATATTGGTGTTTCATCCTTGGTGTGTAGTGGATGAACGCTTCAGTGTTCAATAAATGGCGGAAATAAATGATAAATTGCGCAGAAGGGATTAAATGTCTCCCGACATATACATGTATTATAATTTTAGCAGTAAGCCATAATTTTTCTGGCAAAATTCAGACTACTAATGAAAGCAATGGTAAACTGGGGATGTTAATTGAACTTGAAAATAACTAGTTCCCTGCCAGATAGCCTCATTAGGATTTTGGCACCTGCTACCTACCACGTAACATTTGGCTTTGGTTCCAAGTTACAATATTGTAACTGAAAAAAATTGTACAAGCAAACGAAGTTTCGCATTTAATTATAATAAAATTAAAAATCCATTCACATTTTTTAGCTTTAATAGACTTAAATAGACTAAAATATTAATTTTTATCTTAATATCATTCTTTGAATAACATAATCTAAATTATGTTGTTTATTAAACGACAGGTCACAATTGGTTGTTACAGTATCCACGAGAATCCACATCGAATACTTTTGAATAAAGTTCCAGCTTATATCCTTTTTATGTCGTATATAAAAGCGCTCATTCTGTAGATTCATAAATGCACGTCTAGCCTTAGTCTAAAGAACATTTTTCTTGCACTCACACTTAAGAAGCACTGATTAATCTTACCCGTTTTATTTAAAGTAGCATTCAATATTATGTTAGATATTTATATGCCAAAGACATTTTTCAAGCAAAGCAGTAAATTAATAACAGTAAATACGTAATTTACTGATCAGAAGAGCCACTTTAACCTTCGATTTCAAACTGTATAAAGCCGATGACAGATTCAGGGATAGCAAACGCTTTACCTAAGTGATAAATTGGTATATCTGGGCATTTAAACCATCACCTTATTCCATAAAATATGTCTTGTGGTCAAAGACATCGAGCATGTGGAGTTTATCAGCACAGACATCGGGCTCACGATTGCCCTTAATGGCCTCCTTCGGCGAGATTACTTTCTCGTAGCATACTTACCATGCTTCCGTGCGACCCAACGATCTAGATGGGGAAAGACAGCCGTCGCCAACCCAGCCACTGAAGAACTCTTTCCTGAGATGCATATACTCATGTGAATTTTCTAAAATACTTAAACATCAATCAAACGATATCATGGTACCATTTTGAAATACATTGAAGCAAAATTTGACATATAAAATGTATTTTGATTTTGTAACACAAGTTGTATTTTAAAATATCAGAACATGCATTTTTATGAACGTCAGTACCGCGTCCTTTTCTTTACTAAAAATCATATCCGTAATTTGAGTTTCCAAAAGCAGGAGACTCGCAAATGAATTCTGGGACAGACAAAGAGCGAAGGATGAAAGAGCTTTCCATTAAGGGCTCGCAGGAGTTGTGAGGGAGTTATGTGTTTTGATACTTGTACTCTGTCACTTGTTCTTACCTGTCCCTGCGACATATACGACACATTTTTCAATCTATCGTTAAGAAACGAAGCGATAGAAAATAGACGTAATTAATTCTGCTTTTAAGATGTCCTCAAGATATTAAATAGTAAAATAAATTAAATTTGTTATAGTAGGTGATACGAGTATGTACGCATTTTGTTGGATTCAAATTTAACAGAATTGTCAGTAAAATATCTGCTGAAACTTCGTTAACTACCCTGCACCAACTGACCTGGACGAAATTTGCCAATCAACAGTTACAGAGTTTAGCCGAGAGTACTAATAACATTGGTTCGGCTGACTTCGTCTGCTCCAAATGTTACAAATAAATACAATTGAATATTCATACAATAATATCATATGATACAATAAATATTCGATGATAGCGTGGATTTACTGATACAAAATAGTTATATGCTTAGTTCTATGGTTTCTAAATACTGCTGAAAAATACTTTTTATTTCTCAATTTATTCAATATATCTCAATTTATTTATTTTTCTACACGATGGCTTTACATTACGTTAAATATTTTTTGAAAATTCTGCTAGAGCTAATAACAAATGTAATTTCTATTCCTGTTTTTTTTTCATGACTTAATAAATTGGTATTAAAATATAACTTTGGTACTGGATAAAATTATAGTCACGAGTAAGTAGAATATTTTCTATTCTGAGGCATAATATGTAAATCAATAATTATTAATAATTAATCAATAATTAATTCTAAATCATAATTAATCAATACCAATCGTCCCCTCGAAATACGAAATTTTGTTACAAGGGAATTGAATTAGAAGTTCTATTTATTAGGAAAATTCGTTTTAAGTGCTTATTTGTAGCTATCGAAATTCATTTAATAAATTTTGTGATACCATGATTTCAAAATTGAAAGGAAGGTAAGTAGAAGGAGGTAAATATTAAAGTCATAAATCATCCGTGGTAAATTATATTAAGCAACAATCACTAGCTACAATTTACATTATCCTATAACAGATATAATAATTATATTATAATGATTAATTAATTATTAATAAGTCAATTTGTTTCGAGACCATCATTTTTAAATGCATAATATTTAAAGTAAAAAAAATATGCCCAACTTTAAATTGTATTGTGTTATATATCTATATTTTTCATACTTAATTAATATCAAAGGTAGACTCGATAATATAAATAGTTAACTGCATCTAATCTATTTATAATTTATAATTCTATCTTTCCTTCAGATATTTGGCGAATGAAAAATAAGAATTGAGGAAAAAATTATCACACATACAGTGAAAAAGTAAATGTTACAGTCACAAAAATATAAAATACAGGAGAAAAAGTAAGGGGAAGTGGCCGTGTCGAATGGAAAGGAAATTTCTGTTATCTAGAATTAGTCTGTTTCCAACCGTGATTGTGAAAATATATCAAAATGCCGTGTTGTTCAATGGTTTTCTTCAAAAATCGAAGCCAAACTACAAAATTTACTAATAACGGAGCGCTTACGATATGTAAGAACAAGAATTTGTGTATTTATGTTAAAAACAACAAATAGATGAATATTTGATCCTTATATTACGTTAGTATGGTTTTCGTAGAACCCTATTGACTTAATTATTTTTGTACATAATACATTACTTGTTACGCAATTCCTAAATTAGAAATTTTATGATAAAAGAAAGCAATGAAAGACATTGAACATATTATGAATAATTAGTGTGTCGAGTGGTAGGTCCGGTGCATATTTCGTCCGTGCCCTATGCCCTTGTGATGAGGTACCCAAAAATATTTATTTTAGGCTATCGACAATATTGTTGTTTTAAAAAAAATTTATATTGTTATAACTACAGATATTGCAAGTTTTTTTAATACTTTATTGTGTAAACAGATATACTAACCACTAATATATTTGGTATATACAACTCTATTTGAATTGATTGAGTATATAAATATCTTAAATGAAGCATTACCGCTTCGATGCTACATAGTAATTCAGTTTTAAGAGCATAAGTGTCATATTTTAGTTTCAGGCATTCTATTACATTGGAATGGAGTAGGTATACATGTTAAATCGGTCTGGTTATTTGCGCCCGCTTCGTAGCGGGAGTCGTTCAACAAAATGACGGCCCTTTTTATCTTAGTCGGGCTGCCATTTGTTGCTCGCTCTATTTTACCCAAGCCACAAATAGCGACTATTTTGAATATCCTTATCCTACGAAATTAAATGTACCCACATCCAATTTCTTCTTTGTAGAAGTTGAGTTTGTACTCCACTATCTTTTTATTCTGATTCTGTGCGTTTTTTTTTGTCTGCAACAATTTAATTGTCTCCACGTTTGCATAATTAAATTTTAATATCGTAGAATGGAAAATAAAATAAAAAAACACACCTACTAACATAGTGATATAATTTTGAGTCTACTTTGTACCTAATTATTTTGATTTAAAACAATTAACCATTTAGGTTGTCTGGCTATCAAGTTGCTATAACTATAGAATCAAATAAAGATTCCGTATTATAAAACCACAGTAGCGATACTTTCCTTTTTTATAATTATGACGCTTAGTATTAGATTACTGTAAAAATATATTCCGTTTAATTCCGAAATTTAAAAATGTAGAATTGTGGAATGGAAAATTGTACTTAATAATAACAATCCAGACCATCTCTTGGAGTAGCTTGATCTTTTGCAAATACTTACTTTTTCCGTCGATAAAATATGCCCGTACCATAATTTCGAAACTGACCATCGTTATACAACCGATGTCGTTCGAAACGAGATTTCTTGTCTTTCCTATATTTAAGCATTCATAATTTTAGGCTTCGACTACGAAACATCGTGTATACACTAATATTCGTAGTAGTCAATCGAGAAATTAAACAATATAGTGGAAGAAAA
The DNA here is from genome assembly GCA_003671415.1 of Megathymus violae. Lineage (NCBI taxonomy): Eukaryota > Metazoa > Arthropoda > Insecta > Lepidoptera > Hesperiidae > Megathymus > Megathymus violae. The sequence continues at coordinate 1,498,221 of PDGT01000062.1, read as the reverse complement.
ATATTTATACCTTACACTCTTAAACTCAGTAATCATTCATTTATATTTGGATACTCAATCGCGTGTGGCTCCGACAATTAACACTAATATCGTCTCTAAAAAAATTAAATTGGTTTACAAATATCTGAGAAGTAATTGACACATCCGAAAATTTGGCGATGAAACATAATATATCTACTAATAATAATATTATAAAGAGAGAGCACGAATTTTATGTTTTTGTATATACGCAGAAAGTAATGTTCGAAATCATGCCACGTATTTTAAAAATTATTTTACCATTAAAAAATATATTATTCCGAATGGACATTTATTTATATCTAGTATTCAGTGCATTGGTAAAAACCGTATGAAAACCCGTGCGGTAGTTTTTGAGATTATCACATTCAGACAGAGCGATGAAGAGTTTATGTTATAAAGCCGATGACCGTCTGGAATAATGTACCTTTCAGATTGTAAAAGAAGTTTTAACATAGGTGCAGTGGTTCTAGAGACTACTTTCCATAGATCTATTAGCGCCATATATTATGTGGCAGTTTATACACAAGATATTAAAGAAAATTCATGAAAATATATCATTTCCTCCCCTGTCCACTCATGTACAAGTATTATTTCTCTTCAGGAAACGAAAAATACGAGTATATCTGAATACATTTCCAGTACGGAACGTTGTCTCTTGCGAATCTCATTCACACTTGACTAGTTTTGTTGTTGAAAAATATATTATTTAGTTTTTTATAGACTTCAAACTACAAAGTTTTTTTGCAGTGAGTGCATCTTAATTAATCTATATCATGCTTATGTCAAAGACAAACAAATTGAGTCTGATCTCTTTTTAAAACATGCATAATGCTGTAAAAAAATTCAAATTTGAAATCTAAAGAGATTTACGAGTATGTTTATAAACGTAAGAAAAACAAATATTTTCTAGTGTTTATTTATAACAACGCTATTACAGGTTAGAGATAAAAAAAACCTTAGATATTATATTTGTCTTCTCTACCCAAACTATGGGATGTAATGGGTTGATTAAATAATCGGAGAATCATTATTCCTATGAACTGTGATGAATGTTTTTGTTATTGTTGTCAAGTATTTGGCAAATGTCTTAAATTATGTCATCATATTTACTTTTATTTTTAATATGTATGTTTTTGCTCTCCTTTGTAACAAGATTTATTAGGCTCACGGGCAATTCAAAATTGGATCACTTATAAGAACGTTCTAAAAAAATATGTGTATAAAAAGCGAGCTACCAGAAGGATGTGAAGTCACGACATAGCGTGGCACAATAAAATCAATTAGATGTCTTATCGATTACTCGTTGTCGTCTGTCGAACACACGCTCCGCTAACTGCCCTCGGCACGAACGATGATCCGACCGGTGCTGTCATCCCGGTTTCCTATTCCTAGCAAATGTGGTGTCTGTAAAACATATATCCGATCTCGTCTGACTTACGCGTCGCCTGCTTGGTACACGTTGGTGTCCAGGTCACAGCGCGCGCAACTGCAAGCACAGCAGAGCCTGGCCCTACGTACGATCGTGGGTGGCGGTGGCTGCGTCTTTTCTGACGTGGTGGCGGTGCGCGAACTGAAAGCCCGGTCACTCGTGGAGGTTGTGTTTCGTTGCTGTACGAGAGACCGGATATCGGATCACATCCGCACCTCTGAGGGTTCGCACCCCTCCACAGTCGACCACCTGAGGGGCACCCGGTACCGCAGAAGCTCTTAGATTCGTTCCCCTCCGCCTATCTGGGGTGGTGACTACTAGGCTGTGGAAAATACCGTGCATGCGTAGCCCTTACCCCCAGCTCAACACCGGGAGTTTTCATCACCAGGGAGCTGTTGGTCCCACGAGTCACAAATCCCCACACTTTGGTTGGCGCCCCTTACAGGGGCCGCACGCCATATAAGATGCCACCGTATGATTGACAGGGTAGTGCCATGAAGAAACTCCACGCAGAACAGTCTCTAGAAGTCTCTCAAAATAACTTGCGATTAAATGACTTCCAGTGACTGGTTACTTTGAGATATATATATATATATATATATAGTGATTCTTGCAATTCCTCGGATGTGCAATTTCCAAACTTTATACGGTTTTTAGTGGCTACAACCCATTGGAGGTCTACAATGTGTGTCTACCTGCTGCCATCCGGCACATATTTTAAGCCTTTGTGTCTTCATGGAAATGCAAAATAGTTTACTCTTCAAGGGGATCCAAGGAATCTTGGAGTCTCCAAGATGCTGCTGCTGTGATAATCACTGTGAAAATTGCACTATACTCGTACAAGGAATAGTAACCTCTCGCTTTGCTAGAAAAAGTACTCGCATTGTTTAACGAATGATTTTGTTTAGTTCTATGATTTAAGGAGATTTTACATACATTTTAATATTAATGTATGATGTAACATTAATTATAATAGCCGCAGCCGGGCTGTAAATAATTTATTTACTGCCCTTTTAATAGAATATCCATATTAACTTTTGTTTTCAGGAACCTTTCTGACCTCGATATCGATAACAGAGACTATTTGACTTCATTATTTTTGGCCCCATTGCAATTTTATTATTAGTATTGATAAAGCTGGATCGAGTTACTAGTATAAGCAATATACACGCAAGAAAAATAAATAGGGTTGTTAATTTAATTACAGAGGAAAGGTTGATTTGATTTATAGCTTGGGAAAGAGTAAACAACAAATGGTAGCTCGACTAAGATAAAAAGGGTTGCCAGTTTGTAAAACGACTTTCGCTTGGATCTGGAGCCCCTCACACGGCGTTCTATTTTGGCATTCCAATCTTTTTTATGTATGCGAAAGAAAGAAATAAATAGACATCGAATTCAGCTGTTGTTAAATGGTGACTGCTACCCATCGTACATACCTTTGGTCAAACTCAAAGTTTTTAACTGATAACTCTGGTAAACGTAAAGATTTACCATGATATAAATCGCTTACCGCTTCATATGGATATTATTATCAGTCGAAAAATAATCGACGCATTGCCGATCAAAATAGAACGTACTTCTAAAGTGATTCATTTTTGCGCCTGAAAAATTAAGTTAGGTACATTTATCGACATAATTATCAGGAAAAATATATATTACCATGAATTGGAAAGAAAAAAGAGTAACAGAAATGCAAATATGGCAGTAATTCTAGATCTTTCCCGTAACAGCTGTTGCTTTTCGCTCACGGTCTTTATTATCGATATCAATAATAAATAAAAAATGCCAAGTGCTTTGGAATAGACGCATTAAAGGTTACGTATTCAGGACAAATTACGGGATTCATTTTGTCGAAAGCAGTAAAGTTTTTAATGTTGTTGAATATAAATTAGCGCGTGTTCAATCAAAATCTACGCAATTTATTTTATCGAAATTATATTATATATAAGGTTTTTTTAATCTTTAATCAAAATAAAATTGGGTTTAAACTATAAAATATAGGCTCAAGCAAAAGAATGAGGCTCACACACTTATGTTTCTTTACAAACGTTTGTAACTAGTAAACTTATTACTTTAGTTTGTTTACAAAAGCTTGTAACTAATTTTTACATACGAAATAACTTTCAAATTACTCTGATTTTATTTACTCACATCGTTTCGATACAGACGTGTAATTAATGTTCCAGTATAAAATCCTTTAGAAATACAAATATTGTTATTGCCCTTATAGTTTTAGTGCCTAATCTGACAATATTTTTTATGCATTTCTGCATTCGATGAAAAAACGGAACTCTTACAGGATTATTTAAAGGATGAGAACCCGATTTGCATATATCGTTTTTGATTTTGAATTTTGTTCCGAAGCGAGGCATACTTGGGTTAACAATTGTATTGTAAATGTGGATAAATATTAATGATTTGTTATTATAATCATGCCTATTTGAATTGAATTGTTCAAAGTTGTTAATTACCCTGTATGTGTAAATTTCATGCTTCGTCATTAATCTGTTGATATTATTTAATTTTAAATAACACTTGTATAAACGTACGGCCACAATTCCTTGTCGCAAAGATGGCACACCGAAGGCATTGATGAGACATCTGCCTCGGCTGGGAACGACCCGGAACCCTTCTTTCAAAAGCCAACCTATCAATCTACATTTATCATTTATAATAATGTTTGAACAGAAGTTTTATTAAGTGAGAAATTTATTCATCATCATCATCATCTCAACCGGACAACGCCCACTGCTGGGCATAGGCCTCCCCCAAGGATCTCCACAACGATCGGTCCTGCGCTGCCCTCAGCCAGTAGCTACCCACTGCCTTCACCAGATCGTCGGTCCATCTCGTTGAGGGTTAAATTTAGTCTTGAGAAATTTATTATCAACCATCAATAGAAAATAATCATTGAATTTAAAGAAATGTAAGCTAAATTTAATAAATACGTTATTATAAAAGTGTGACGCGTAAAATATTATATATATATCAATTTATTAATTGGATTTATGTACAAAATTTAACTCAAGTCAGTAAACATTCGGTCTGCACGTGCACAAGAAAACCACTAACATAGTCTTTTGAACATAAACTTTACCTTTAAAATTGAATATTGCATGTTAAAACCTATAAACCTGTTTCATGTGAAAGTCAGCTGATATACATATAACACTAATGTTGTAGACTAAACTTTGCGGTACGCGGATCTCAAAGATTTGCGAAAGTAGAAATTCCCTTGAAACTCGACGGCAAAACTAGGAAGTGAGTCCCCTCACTTCGTTTGTCGTGATATCGCTCATAAGCGCGCGCTATCTCACCAACGCCTCCTCCCTATTCACCCGAAATAGTAGACCTCAAGGAGTTCGGTAATGAGTTGGCTGGTAGGCCTCAGTTACTAGCTTGAACAACTTGTTATAACGACGCCATCTTTAATACACACGGTTATAGAGTGTGCAAAGAGTTACCTTTATGTAGACGGTTCTAAAAATAGAGAAACATCATAAACGATTTGAAGACTTATATTAATAACTAAATAATTATTACACATTTAAGATGCATTGTCTAGTATTATATAGATATGTTAATTTTTTTTATTTCGTGGGCCCGTATTATGAATTGCCTTTATAATTTAAGTATTTTTCTCCATTTCTTTTCTTTCCTATTTTATTACGTTCCAATATTCTCTGAATGTACCTCGTAGGAAAAATTGAATCAAACATGTGGAGTGGAGTTACCCAATGACGGACGTACTTTTAAATCATACAAATATACGTTTTATTATTACATATTTCTTGTCAAATATGACTTGCTAAGAATATATCCAAAACTAATCATTGTATGTTTCGTGATCTCCATCTTGGTCAACAACGACACGTGGCTTGTCTGCTCGTATGTCGGCCATGAACAAGAGAAGTGTTTCAAATAATAAGTATGCTTTAAATGGAACTACCTATTCTGCCATAATACATTTCAACAGCAACAATTTTTGAAATGGTATCGTATTTCAATGTAAATAAAGCACACATAGTTCTATTAAAATTTTGAGGTTGGTGACAGCATTTTCCAGGTTATTTATTCTGGTTTAGTAAAAACAGACCAATGTATTTGAAACTATTCTAAAATGTCGATAAAATATGTATCTCGATAAAGTATGAAACGCTTATTCGTTATAATATGTCAGTGAATAAAATATTCATTAATTTAAAACATCGGCATGAAATGGAAATATCTAAAATATTTGAATCCCGAGTAGCGTATAAAAACCGTTGCACCGAATAATCAACGCTATTGAGCGTCCTAAATCGGATTTCGGGATTGCACCGAAAAGTTCCGTACTAAGCACCAAAAGCGCATGCATCGCTATCTGAAGCTTACTGATAGAACACGTTTTACCTTGTACCGGATTTGGTATTTTTGTTTTTGATCTTGTTTTGCTGACTTACGTGCCTTGCTTAATCTTACTGACTTACAGATATATCAACTACTTAGCAATTCGAAGTCGTTCTTAGCCGTATTGGGGCGGCTTACAATACTACCCCCAATCCCAGAACAGGCAGAACAGGGCAACTGGCAGAACAGGGTGTCGTAAGAGGCGACAGAAGCCAGCCTGCTTGGTGGTAGTGCTTCACGTGAGAATTATATTATCCGTATTATTATTAAGTTATTAATATTATTAGTGGTATTATTATCTTTCCGTGAAGCCTGCCTGGCTAGCTACCACCCTCCTGCTTCAGTCAGCCGCCAAACGACTCGTCATGTTCCGGCTGGGAGCTTGAGAGCCAGGACCTTCTTTCTAACCTTCTCATTTCGTGGCGGACAACGTATCAGTGATACCTTTGGTCTTGCTGATGTCCATGGGCGACGGTGACCATTTACCATCAGGTGGCTCGTCTGCTCGTTTGTCGGCTATTAACATTAAAAAATAAAATTCGAAGTCATAATAACATCGTTTGATTTACAATCAATATCCTCGTGAGAACTGAAAAGTTAGAACTTGAAGTATAATGCTAGATATTCACAATTTTTATTCAAAGCCACTATAACGTCAATATTGATCAAGATAGGCAAGATAGAGAGTAATAGAATTAATCAAAACCAATTCAACTTCCAATCATTCTGGATATAGACCCTTTGATTTGGTATTTAAGATTGACTTGAATTTAATACTTTCGAACCGAAATGATATTAGGATAAGGTTACAGCTTTATTTTTTTTATTATTTATTTATTTTTCATACTATCATATAAATTTCTAGATACTGTCATTAGTCATGATATTTTTTTATTCCATTAATTTTGATACTACATTATGTAGAATTTAAGTATTTATTATTTTATTATGATGTTTTGTTATTTTTGTCAAGTATTTCATTAAAGAAATTACAAAATAACTGAATAAAAGATACAAGAAATTATAAGAGATGTTAACCAAGGCAATATTTTAAAAGTTACAAAGCATGTGCAGCTCACAATTATGTAATATATTATTACATCTCATTTAAGTTTAAAGTATTTTTTAACTATAATCGTCTTGAATTTTTAACAATTTTCCACACCGTACTTAAAAATTTCATGTTGAGTTCATTCGAGTTGACTGAATAAATATGATATGCAATACCGTATGTTCATCCGGAATAATGTACCTTTCAAATGTCAAAAGAATTTTTAATTCGTAGTTTCCGCATTCCTTTTTGTAACCTAAGCATTGACGATAGATAATTATATTGTTTTTTGTTTGTTACCTCACTCATGTGACTGTTATACTAATACATAGGTATGTATGTAGTTATTTGTAGTGCAACCCCTTATTTCCTTATTAGTGATTTTACTACTCCATCGTGGAGCGGTTCTTATAACATACATAAGTTGCATTATTTGTGAAAGTAATGGTAATATTTCTATACAAAATTGTTGCAACATATAGACATTTAAAAAGACGGAGAGGCAGATAAATTGAAAAACGGATATAAAGAAAATATAAGGTTTAAGTTTTTGATATCTGCCAATGAACGTAAAAAAGTAACACGAAACAAAACGAATCGACTCTTTGATCCGATTCCGCAGATGTGTGATCAAAAAATTTCAATAAATCATCCTACGTACTTACATCCTCTTTTTTGCATTTCGGTAAAAATCGTAAGAAAAGGATACTTCGTCATATCACGACTTAACTGCAATGTCCTAAATTTCTCCTAGGAAATGAGAGAAGATATTTACTGCAAATCCTTAGTTAATCCTTACAAGCCAAATAGGTTTTACTGCTTTAGCTCTCAACTGTCTTATGCTCTTAGCAGCATTTTAATGAACCTAGGCGCTCACGCTAAAATTTGACAATTATTTAATAAAATTCGAGTAGCATTATAATTATAAATAACATAACAGAATGGTAATAAGAACATAAACATAATTAATTATAAGCTAATTTACACAAAAATACAAATTCCAGATTTGAATCCACTCAATGTAAAAAAAAAATCTTTTAGATATTTCTTAATTGCTCTTTAACTACCGAAGGATTGTAACTCTTATTACCCTAGGGATTATGACCAACTTTGACCTGATAAGCAACGTTGAGCTGAGTTAGGAGTTGGAAGAATGCATAGACGAGTAGGCTCCAGATCTCTTCAATTAGGACGAGAGATCAATTACTTACCGTGGACCCTTAAAAGGTTGAAGCATTATCATTAATTTATTCGTCAACTTCTGAATATTAAAATTACGCTCCGACCGGAAATGACTAGCGTCTTTATTTTTGATTTGATTTTAATGTTGTTTACATAAATACGGATATCCGAGTTTCCGTCTTGCAGGTGAACACTGAAAACTGTTGTAAACAATTTAGACTTATGTATGCAATCTATAAACGTTTGCATACTCACACTTGGCTTTCTTGTGTTGCTGGTGTCTGGCCATACACAAATATTAGACCATAAACATCCATGACTCAAGAACAAAAATGTATATGTTACATAAATATGGCCGGCAAAGTCACTGACACCTATTGGGCTAATGGGTCGTGAAATGTGTGTTTTTATTTCTTTATTAAGTATGATTGAGTTAAATAACACTGTGGCTGTGATCATGTCTCTCCAATGAATGTATTTCTTATGAAAAATACTAATGAAATATTTCTTCAAACGCTTGCGCAGATGCCAATTGAACATCGTTATATCACTTGGTAGCCGCAGTATTCTAAACGAAGGTAAATTTACATTACAAACGAGTTGAAAGCAGAGAGGAAGTGGAGCTTTAGATATTAATTTGTCCCAGCTTTCTAACTGTATAACTTAACCAACATTTTAGACACATCATAAAAGGTCGTCGCTCCAAGTTTACATTTTCCTTAAAATAATGGATAGATCATTTTAGACTGAGGAAGTCAATCGTAAGTCTTTAAGTTGTAATAATTAACACTGAATAACATAGCTTTAATTACAACTATTATTTCAATGTAAAAGAAATGTAAGTTAAACGGTTTTAATTGAAAATAAAGATAACAATGATGTAGATAATTTACTAAAAGCTAAAAAATAATTCGGTAGGTTCTAGGTGCCAATCATCACACCACTCTCCTCATAAATCTAAGCCATTGATCAGACAAAAAAATTAAATCTTTAGGTGTGTGAAATTTCTATCAAGTCAAACGTTATATGATTAATGTGCTATTTACGTATTTCCTCAGGTTACCCTAGGTCCAACGATTTTATTTTTTTGTCTGATCAATACCTTATCTACATAATTAATATCTTTATTTTCAATAAAACAGTTTAACTTAAAAAAAAACCTAAATTTATTTTCAATTTTTAAGTTTTTAATTTTGTTACTTAATACTTCCCATTCTATTTAGTTATTTTGTCCTTATTTATTACATGGTGTATTTCCTGACTATTTGTTGTAATCTAACTCCTCAATACATAATCCTTCCCAAGACTTTCTCGACCCAAGGCCACGTATGCTTGTCTTTCCTCAAACAATTTCGAGCCTAAATACACTACTGCGTGGTTTATAGTGTTCCTTTCCATTTTGTCGACAGTGGAAGCCCATGACAAAATTAAGGGCAACGTCCTTCTTTCAGCCGTCCTATAATTGAACTTTGTTGGAAACTGTATGGCTTTAGAGTGAATAAGGTGAACGCCCTCTCTTGCAAAGTTGATATAAACTGACGGTAACTCTTTTTGGTACATTTGGGTTCAATTTTCTAAATAAAGACTGTCTAAACTCTATGATCCGCCATGCAGTGTACGACTTGCCCTTTCATTTGATACCCATTACCCATATCAATACAAATATGAAATCGAATCAAATTAGAAATATTGAAACAAATATGAAATCTGGCATTTTGTGTCGGCTGAAATCTTAACTTTGAAATTTGTCACAAAGTATAGTATTCTACTAGTCAAGTCCTTTCGTTTGATACCCATTTGACGACTCTATTTTAGTTACTAAATTTGTTCCAAACATGGCAAGCTTAATAAAACTGTTTAAAAATAAGCTACATTTAAAATATTTGCTAAAATAGGGATCTCTTCTTAAACAAGCAAAACAATATAAATACTAGATGGAGTAGATTGGATAAACAGTATCATACTTATATATTTTAAAAAAAATCATCTTTTTGCATAATCCAAATAAACCCACACGATTAAATGTTAAGCAAAATCTAAATTTAGTACAATGTTTCAGCTGACTGAGAAATCACAACAGGATATTTAGTCATCGATAATATATATCTTTCCATTTACACACAACAATAATTTCAGGGTATTTTTTTTAATTAAATTAACTTCAATTATAAAGTGCAATTGATAACATGAACAATATCTGCGGAACTGTGATACAGTTGCTGTCAATAATTGTTGCATTTTGCTGTACCGTGGACAAGGCATTGGCGTTTGATATTTTTTTCGTTTCTTGGAATTCGTTGAGTTAAATTTCACCCAGCCTGATAAAGACTGTACCCATGCATGTTGACGGACTTTATGAACTATCTAGCCATCTGCCATTGTTTTAAAATTAAACATAAAACGTTTTTTAAGTATGTAAATTACAGTGCTGTAGGGTGAGAAAAGAAACGTTACCGCTTCTTAGCCGGCAATGTGTCGATCAGACCCGATGTTGCAGAATGAATTGGCAAAGCAGAATGTTGCTTCAAACAAATTAGTTCATAAACCCGTCATATTCTTCGGACTAAGAATAAATGTTACTAGTATCTTCTACAAATTGATCACGATCGTTTCATATCAAAACTGACGCGACATGAATACATAAGTTATGAATGACAGGTTGTTCGCTTTGTTTCTTCTGTCTATATAATCTATAAATATAATAAAATTGTAACTGATCGATTTCTGTACATGAACGATATATGAGAAAAAATCTTTATTAACGCAATAGAACACAAAACCATGGTTGTTAGAATTTTTGTCTGTTTGTCTGCGCGTTTGTTCCCACTAATCTCAGAAACGGCTTAACCGATTTTGTTCTGGTTTTCACTAATGTATTGCAGTAAGCATCACTTAATACTTAAAATTTGTTTCATTGCAATCCGTCCATAAATAAAATAGTTATGAATTAATATAAAATATGTACCTATTTCTAATTCACAAAACGAGAAATACCCAGAAAAATGCAGATGCTATCTTCAAGCGTAAGGTAGTTTTTCCGAAGCGAGGTGACGGTATTTGCTAGTATTTAACTATATTTGTTCGAGATACTTGTAGATAATTCCTTATTGGGTGGTTCACATTTTCACAGACCGATACATACATATAGTTCGTAATTTAGGTATAGTTCATAAAAAATTGTGCCGCTCAAGTGCTGCTGCGTAATATAAAATATTGTTCTAATAAATTACTTTCTACAGGCGCTGTTTTAACAACCTGTGAATTTTGTTGGTTTATAAAAATAAGACTACCGCATATCTCCCCGTACATCGTGTCTCCGTGCTATAAAGGAACGTGAACTGTAGGATGATAAATATAACTGATCAAATCCTTATCGGCCAGGGTGTCGCAGTCTTCCGTATTGTTAATTAATTGATGATATATTTGAATGTTATTGTGGAATATATTTACGATATATATTTTATAATTATTTTCCTATAAAAATAGACTCAGTTTATATACCTTAAATAGCTGTAGAATTTTCTGTTTGACGTATGAATAGACAGACGCGAGAGGATTTTAATAGAATACTCTTTATTCTACACAATATGAGAAATCGCTATACATCTCAAACGACCTTGGATAGAAATTATAATATAAAATGCAGAAGTAAAAAAAAATATAGAAACAATACAAAATAAAAAAAATCTGGACCCTATACATTTACGTCATCCTAAAAATATAAGAAATTCCTCATCTGGGAGTGACACCGCGCGGAGACTAATTAGTGAACTCTACTTTATTTTGCCAAACCATTTTATTACACGTGCCCAAACCATGAAACGTTTTTGTAGCTTCACTGACCCTTCGGTTGTTTTAGTAGCCTCTCCTAAATATTTTCACCGAGAATTGCGTAACTATTTTCTTCCTAGCAAAGTTTTATAAAATCTTTCGACGCTTATTCCTGTAGTTTATGGACAGGCTGATTGCAGATCGTAGTGTAACACGAAGGTTAATCGCTTGATATTTGGAATTCTTTGTAAGCACATGATATTTGCTGCTCATAATAGGAAAATAATAATAAAATGACTGTTAGTTAAAGTATGTTAAAAAGTATGTAGGGGACAAATGAATTTGCAGTGTAATCATCACAATTCTACACTTCTTACTTCTAACGACCGGACTCTACAAGTAATATGAGGGATTAGGTTATAGTTCACCTCACTACATAAGTGCAAATTGGTAAACTTAATTTTTAACATCTCTCAGATCAGATGTCTTAGCAACAACAAATATACTTCGAAAAATTAGAGGGAATAATTTAAAACTATGTCCACATCTAGCATTCAAACCGCAAGTCCATGACTGCTTCTATCACTCATAAGTAGGCAACAAAGTTCTAGATAAATTCGTATTCTGTGAAAGGAACTCAGTTACAGCGTGAACACGGAGTTGTGAAAAATTAAAGTGGCTATTAAAAAGTTAGTACTTATACGTCATTCTAAAGATTATACTCGTAAAGTAGTTAGTTTCAAAAACCAAGGAGTTGCAAAACTTTTATTTTATCTTAGCAATGCGTTCAAGTATGTACGTTATCACGATAGCTAAGTTTGGACGTAGTACAACTTCTTTTCCAACTTCAAAGATTGCTTTTTTTCATAGAAAATAATATGAAAGATGACTTAAATTGAAAAAGTTAACGGTAAAGAATCTTGAGACAACACAGGAAAATCTCGTTATTGTAAATAAGCACTCTCTTAAAAGGGTATTCCTAACAAACAAATACTTGAAATGTCAAGACCAAAATTAATTTTTTTACAAACTTAATATGGGTATTCTTATAAAAATGAATTACTTGTTTATTTTGAATCTCTTTTCTTGCAATATCTAAAGTAATTGTGAAAATAGTAAAATAACAGTCAGCTTAAAGTAATGGAAAGAAAAGACAAAGTAAATTGTAATTATTAAAGTAAATTGTAATTATTAAAATGGGTCACAGCAGTAACTCTGAATTTAATTAGGCGCTTTACTTAAACTAAAATTGATCATAAATTTTCTTCTAAAGAAATTATAGCAGTAATGATAACTGCCGGTTGTACAATACATTTTTTAAATTAACTGAACACTAAATAAGTAAACAGTTGCCCTTTAAGCTTTGGAGGGAATGTTAGATGAATATGGATAGGATACGACAAGAAGACCCTCGTTTTTTATCGTGATAAAGCAGCAGTGTTTAGTTCTTAACTGCCTGATCTTCTCTCATAGTCCTGTATGCTTAACATGTGCAATGGCACTCATCACAAAGTTTCGTTGCTTTGAAAATCTTATCGTAGTACAAGCCTTCTCATATTTTATCCTTCTGATATTTAAGGGTTTAAAATAATCTCATAACTGAGATAATTGAAAAAGCTAGTAGAAGTTTAACTCTGACACATAAGCTAACACTTTTTATAATTTGACTATGAGTTGAATAGGGAAGTAGGAAGGCTCCAGGAATTTTTAATTAGCTTTCTTAACTTTAGTGGACTGGTGTTACCAGATATGGAATCCATATTTTATAAGGAAAAATTATAAAACGAAATTCAAACCGCAATCCTACAACTATCTCTGACAATGCGTGTACATGGTAACTTTCATCACAAAAAACAAAGATATATTGTTATCGATAATGAAATCACAAATGAAACGATTGAACGTCGAAATTGAAGAAAATATTTATAGGACGGAAGTTTCAAATGTATTCGAGTAGGTACGTAAACGTGTATCGCGGGGCGAGATCGTCGGCAACAAATTGCGGTTGGACGAGATAAAAAAAGGTCCGTCATTTTGTTAACGAGTGGCAGAACGGCCGGGTTGCGGTCGAAAAACGAGACCGCCCGTTCAGTTCGAAGACGTCTTGGAAAACTGATACTGCTGTCAATTTTATTCAGGGTGATTTTAATTTATTGCTCCGCTGTCGTCGTCGACAAAAAATATACTTACTTGTAGACGGAAAATTCGATTCACTCGCCAGATGAATGTAAAGGAAAATCGAGTTTGACTGCTTGCGTTTATTTCTTCTGACTCGTTGATGAAATAGTATGAATGTTAAATATATAAAACATAGTTTGATATCTGGAAACTGAGTTATTTTTACTTTCGAATTTTTTTTATCATATTCGTTTTATGTTTATTTTCCTTATAAATTTCAAAGGATTATTTTATATTTTCTACATAGACCAGCAATTGCCGCTAGACATGCCAGTCGTCAAACGTCGTTCTGCATTTATATTACATTATTAGTTATTTAAAATATTAAATTTGACATCAATCCGTGACATCCATCAAAACATATATGATAACAATCCCAACAAGGAATCTATGCATAAATATGTATCACATACATATACATATATATATATATATATAGCTGATCAGCTGACCCGGCAACCGTTGTTTTGTCATATAAGTTATTAATGATATATATCGCTAATTATAATAATTTTACTAAAAAACAATATTAATCCCTTAACGCAATATAGTGTACAAAATTTTTTATCATCCCATCTTTAGCTAACACAAACAAACTGGATGGTTTGCCCACTCGAGAGCATGTCACGTATAATTGTCCGTGTGAAAAACATGGTGTGATATGAATTAATTATAAATTTAATTGAAAATAACATTGAATAAGTAAAATGATAATTGTAAACGTTACTATTACGATTGATGCACAAACAATAATAATAATGGCCGAAAACTGTAGGTAGTGAGAAAAGATATCTCATCCCTACTTCGTGCTGTTTACTGGGTCAGAAGTAACACCGGTAGACGCCTGCCGGGGATAACTGATCAAGTGATAATTAAACAGTTATCGACCTGGGTTGAAAATTATTGAATTACTATTATCGCTATTAAAAAATAGGGGTTGATGGTAGAAGGGTGAAAATTTACGGTTGTATGGATTTTTAATGCTACATCATAAAAAAATAAAAATAAAATAAAAAATGGTCCAAAAAATTAAAAATTAAAACTTGGCATGGACCACCCTTACTTAGGGGTATAAAAAAATAGATAACAACCTATTCTCAGATCTACGAAATATACATATAAAACTTCATCAAAATCGGTCAAGCCGTTTCGGAGGAGTATGGTAACCAAAAATTGTGACACGAGAATTTTATATATTAGAAGATATATCTTATTTACTGATAAGCGTTTTTGTGAATACTCGTATGTTACAAATTAAGTTAATGGTAATTGTTAATTGGATTGTACTATTAACACTACCCACGCCATGATCAAAATGTAATTCTCAATCACATATATGTATATATCCTCTTTTGGAAGTTCAACATTATGTAAAGTATTTTTTTTTACTACATGAAAACTATTTCCTGCCTTTTCAAGAAACTTTGAGCTTGAGCCATGCATTAAGTTGATAGAAAATATTTTATTGAAAGTCTATATTATTACGACAAGCGCATTAGAGTAACGAGCTTTTAAAGAAAATACCTTGCATATTATGGGAGATAAATTGCTCTTTAACTACTTAATTAAGTTATAATAGCCACAATATCCTATATTGATTACTGTAGCAACTAAAGTTTTGAATATGTTAGGAGTTTCCGAGCATAACGTAACGCGCAACATACTAACATATACATGTTTTCAATCTATTGACAGCAGGCACATTGCAGTGCACTGAGCTTTAGTAATCCAAGAGGAGCATAACATCACGCTATACGAATTGATGCTGAGTTCAATGACTCACGAAGGTCTCAATATGACTTCACGAATACTATGCAAAGAAAGGACTAACAGTTTACGTACTCTTTAAAGTACGGAAATACGCGAGAACTTATGCCTTTAACAGTCCAATAATATCGACCGTATAGAAAACGATGATATTTAACATTTACTTAAAACAATTATTAATTCCTTTAAAAGTTGTTTAGTTTTCAAAATTAACGATAAAAATAATAATTAGTACTATATTGTACAACCGTTGGGTGAGTGTTGTAAATTTATTGTACACTTTTCTGTATTCCTTTTTACTACTTACTCGTACTTTGAATACATTGCAAATTTAATTTTCAATCTAGAACTTGAAAATTTTGAAACGCACAAATTAATAATACTACAAATTAAATATTCAATTCAAATATTCTAGACATAATTGCTAAATGGTTATGTTTAGGATTTGATAAAAATAAAATGATGTTGACCTCTACCCGAACCATGTATTAGTAATTACTTCTGATAATATTTTTCATCATCACATTCCTCAATCAATATCACATAAACAATATGCTGACATTTTTGAGTATAGAATGTTAATGTTCCTGTAAATAGGACGGTCTACTGAGGATGTAGATCGATTCCAATGCCCCGGGCTTATAAAATTTATTGAAGCTGAGGCAGCTCGTACATTGGTCAGCGAAAACAAGCCATTTGTCAACAAATAAAGGACCAGATCAATGCACTAAAAAGAACGATCCAAAAAATTCGTTGTAGCAAAACATTTCATGGAAACTGTAGTAAACCATTAAATCGAATTCATACCCCACAGGTGATCTCAGCTGAACTAAATTACCTTCCATGTTTAGCACGTGAGGCCATAGAGGTCAAAAACATCATAGTAATTAAAACAGAGAAAATTGACAGCTTCAAGTCAATACAATGCAATCGTGAAATCCAATGATTAGTTTGTGTCACACGAAAGTAGCGACGAGTTGGGTGCGTGAAAATGTCGCGATCTCATAGTTGAGAGAAAAAATGGTTGAGATTGAAGGTGCACAGACTTATCTGTTGTTAGTCTTTCATTAATGTATGCCATTTGTCATCTATTTTGCACGCTCTATGTCAGTGTGACCGCGATCTGTTTACTTGGGTCGAAGTCAAATTTCCTCAAAAAGGGTCACACTTAGCGGCAGTCGCTATTTTACTGAAAAGTACATGCGAGAGAGATGAACACGAGGGTCGTAAATTAAATTTTTTATTATTAAACAATGAAAGCATCAATATATCAATATCGAATATTAGTTTATATTACTAACAAACCGATAACCAGAATAGCCTTAAATTTCGTAATTTGGTTATAAAGTTCTCTACTTTGTGAGAACACCATTTATTTTTTATGATGTATGGCATATACAAGTACGTTGGAAACGAAACATCAGCGCTTACTTTATATTGCAATTTAAATACATTATAAAATATGAAACGGAGGTTTAAGGTAGATATGATTCGATTGTGAGGTTATTGTGCAATGAACGTGAAAATAATTATTTCCAATGCAATCACTGTTATGATTTCAGATGTTGGGATGAGTTAAACAAGCTTCCCGGAGCTATTGAAAACAGAATATAGAATATGCAAACATTATTCATGATATAAAATGTAAACTATGAATAGGTATTGTCCATGATATGAACAATTATATTATATTTATTATGTTTCAATATAAAATTATACTACTACTTTTTGAAATTATACTGAACATTTAAGCCGTCTTCGTTTCACTTTGGGCAATATAATCCTTACTTTGACAAATTAACTACACCTATATAATTATTTCTCTTTATTATCGTGCGTTTTATATATTTTTTGTATTTATGCAACAGTCTTAAGCTTTCTTTGTGAACTCTTTTAATCGGTAAACACATTCATAGAGCACACTTTTGAGGTTATCACGAAACTTTACACTGATATATATGTATGTATGTGTGTGTCATATGTTCATGGGCATATTTTATTTTTTTATACATGTACCCACGTAATGTAATCAAGTCCGTTATGTAAATCACAGTTGTAATTAAGTCGATCAATTCTAAACACACTCGTGTATAATGTATTTTAAATATATTGTTCATTAGTAACCCGGCCTCGCTTTACTTCAGAAAACCTACGTTACGTTCAGGTAGCAGGTAAGTTTTTTTGAGTGTCTTTTTAATTAATAATAATTAAAAAATAAATAAATAAATAATTAAAAAATAGGCATTCTGCCTATTTTTAATTTATTATCTGAACGATATATTTTCTGATATAAAAAGTGTCCTAGATTATGATCTATAATATAACTTACTAATATGCCAAGTATCTTCCAAATCTGTTCAGTGATCTACGTACATTATACAGTTTCCCAAAAATATACTTTTTACAGATTCTACACCGTTACAGTTATACATCGATTTTTGTCCTGTGACAATTTCAAGACAGGAATTTTGTGTGCATGTTTTTTCTGTGAACTAATTAAAAACGTATTGGATTTTAATTATTGTAGCTTTAACGTAATTCCATAAACTTTCTTCTTTATTAATATTTCAAACAATTCATCTGATTATTTTTTTTCTTTGTGGGTTCTGTTGCGTTAATACAGGCCAGTAATAATATTTTTGTCATATAACCTTCATGTACAGAAAGCGAGCAGTTAGAATTTTATTATATGTATAGATTCTATTCATTATTATTTTATTATATGTCTACTTTCATAGCTATTTTAAATATTACTTAAAATTCTAAATTGGAAATCATTATTAATAAATCAGTAATAATGCACCTCCCCGCTACAGTTAGTCGGCAACGTGTAAGTGATTCTCGTTGGTCGCCGAGTTACATAAAAATAGTATTACTTTATATGACTTTTTTGCACCTAATGTAAAATAACTTAACCTTTTATTTTCCTTTCATTTGATGCGCCATATGTCTAGACTGAAACCCTCACGGCATAACTGAACACCTATATTGGGGCTTATTGCATATCAGAGTGTAAGCAAACCTTTGCGTGACTAATACCGGAATAGAAACTCAAATATGACTAGCAATATAACCGTTATCAAAAGATTAATCCGCCATCGTATCCGTTTCAAAAATCGACTTATGTTTGATGAATCGATTTTCAATTTCTATTATTAATTACAAAGCATTTTTATTAGCGTACTTTTTTGATATCATACCAAAATTAAATATAATAGACACATATTTCTAGACATAAATATGAGGAGAGATTCCCTAAATGTTTTATTTTATCAATGAAACAAAATTATTTAGCAAAACACCAATTAAAAATAGATGTATCAATTTACAGGAAGTAAGCAAGTAAGAAAATAATTCTAACAGTCATGCAAGAAATGGTAACGATGTACTCATATTTCTATCTTTATCACGCGGACTATTCGTATTCATATGAATAATTTGGCCATTTGACCTGCACGGTACAGCATCAAGATAACAGAATATATGCTGGCGGTACTACCATGAAACACGCGGGAATGTAGGCTGCATCGATGTATATATTTGCGTGACTGAACAACGGACAAATACGTATTGACTTTCAGGTTTATTCATTTGAAACAGACGTTGATTAAAGAGGACAAGAATAACAAAATGACTGGCCAAAGGGCAAATATATGGATTTGCAATTTTAGCCGTTTTAAGTGGGGGTAAATAACGGTTGGCATATTTGACATGGTACCAATAACTAACTAGTGAAGTGAAATAACTTTGATTTGTGGATTTAAAGCGCTGAACCGTTCAATGATTGTATTCGTTTACAGCTCTTTTGTCTTAGCAATTACTTTCATAAAATTGGAAAAAGTAACTTAATTTATTAAATGGCAACTACTGCCCGGAGTAGTCTATTACTAACATTAAAATTGGCTATGAATTCTTTTATAAATAAGATGTACTCTTTACACATTGTACCATTCGATTTGCTGGTTAATATTGCTATCTTAACCCTCGAGAAACTCCAAATATTGTTTCAAACAGGTCATCTAAATAATCATAGCAGATTTTATCATTTTTGTTGCATACCAAATGTGTACTTTTTAACTATTTCAGTCTAATGGTAGCGCTTTTTTGTAATTTGACGTTTTTATATGAAAAGCCGCGAAATGTGAAACGAGGATGAAAACAGATTCAAATAGATGGGTATTATTATATTACAAAAAAAAGGAAATAAATACACATTATTGTGGCAATAAATCAGGGCTCGTTACGGATGAGGGGAAGGNNNGACGACAGCGAGTGGAATTTACAACCGCAATAAAAGTATCGCTTTTATAGTCGAGAACACAATTCGCGCGGACAGCTGTAATTGCGAACTCGAACACTGTCCATTCGCCTGCAATTTACGTCACACTATTTAAGTACTCTATATGTGTCTCAGACCAAAACCAATTACTTAACACTTATAATTTTATTGCGGACGGCACATATATATATATGTATATTGGATTTAATTTCTCACAGTCTTCTGGTTTTAAGCTATTGTTTAGCTAAAACTCTTTCCTACTACGCCGGAACAAGTGTTAGTTGGAAACCGTCGCCAGAAATCCTACTACGATAAATATGGTTATTATTATTATTCAATTTAACGAAAATTCAGTTGTCTATGAAACAATACAACACATTAATTAAATAATTATATTAATATAACCATAAATCAATACCGGTAAAGCTCGGCTCAATGATTGGCTCTAGCTTCTAAGAGATTCACAGCAATGCGCTTCGCGTATTTGTTTTCAGCTGCGATAATATGTCATTAAAATATATCAATATTCATCCATTATATATATACGTCCAGCATACTCGAGCAATAACACTTTTAAACTTTGGATAAATTTTTACATTAAATATGTAAAAATCTATACGAATAAAACAGACCCCGACTGTCTTACAAGCCTAGCGAACATCTACTTTCACAAAGAACAGAGCTAAGTGTGATTATGTAATCAAATAACCTTTATTCTTCTTTTGTACTTTGGATAAACTCATATAAATGTTAATGTGCGTTCTTGTAATATATGATCATATTATAAATCAAAGGTATTTAATTAGCGTTTTGGCGACCTGTGCAATAAAATAAAGTTTTAACATGTTATTATGGAGGAAAAAAAAATTCTACAAAGGTAACAAGGGTAATCGACGATGATCTTTATTTCATTTGGTAGTAGCGTATCCCCTCTAACGGCTCATCACTCGGCATTTACACTAGTCACAGTGTAGACAAGCATAAAAACTTCAGTCGGCTGAATAATAAAGGTCTTAAACCAAAAAAGCTAATTAAATAATTAAAATTTGAATCAAAAATTATTAAATTTTGTCTTCTTTAATTTATTATGAAATCTTCAGTGGACAACGAGACCTGTAAATCACGGCTAGTTACGCCAGGGTCAGAAGAAGTATCGTCGTGTCGACAGTGAACGAAATTTACAGTCACAATAAAAGTATCGCTTTTATTGTCGAGCACACAATTCGCGTGGACAGCTGTAATTGCGAACTCGAACACTGTCGGTTCGAACGACAATTTAGGTCACACTATTTTACCAATGAACGACAAAGGTTGCCGCACGTAGCCGGCCGCATATCCGGTCGAGTATACGGGCACCAGCAATAATACCTTCAGGCCTTTTTAACCAACTTCAAAACGGAGGCGGTAGTAGTTATTTCGGAAATTTAACAAAAAAACTTTTTTGACGAATTTACATTGCTCAAACCAAAACAATTCATACTCATAGCTTTTTTGAAAGATCATGGTCCAACTGAAATTTCGACTTCAACCTTTAAATGTTCAGCTATAAGAAAAGTAACAGCAATATACACAAGTATATTTAAAAATAAATCTTGGTTTCATCTAATATTTTTCAGGATGACGAAATTTTTTTTACAATGTAGTTAGTTGAGTACCTCCCAATATAAAATTTTAAGGATATCTTTTGTAATTAAAAATTGAGATACCCCCATCATATAGCGAAACACAAAACCGGGATATATTATCAAAGAAATTAAATTTAAAAAAATTAACATAACAAAAACAAATGACTAATTGAAAAACAAATTTCATAGAGTAATTTTAAGAAAACTCATCACTTTGGAACTTTGACACAGAAAATGAAAATTTGTTCCAACGAATCACCTATATTTTGTTGTTGGCACACTCAGGATTTAAGTGTTACCTCCTCTTGCGAACGAAACTACTTACATTAGTCCAAACATAAATTAATAATATGAAACAGCAAATAAAACTTTGCGACGATAATTCCATTGTTAACGACACTGAAACTGTGTTATCAATTTCCATTCTTCCACCCGTAACACCTAATAATAACGGTCTAATATTAGTTGTGGAAGACTCCTTTGTTGCCATCGTATTCTCCGTTTATACAAAACAAACTTTACTGGTTCAAGTATAAGTGGACTGGCTTGATATTTTGATTTGAATCTTTCGAAAATACTGTGAAACCTTTTCTATAGTACAGGCAGTATTGTTCATTAAAAGCAAAATACGAATATGACCAATGTAAGGAGTAAAAAACAACAAGGGTTACATATGGTGCTGCATTCAGAGACCCGTTGTCCATGACATATGTTACCAATAATGAAACCCTCAACCATGCATAAGCTATCTTCCGTTGAATTTCCATGTCGTGATAAAATAAATTTCTATATAAGTAATAAAAAAAAAATTTCAAGCCAATTCCTACTTAGGTCCAAAAAAAATTTAAGTTGCTTTTTATAAATAACTACAATTAATATATGTATATATATTCATATCCTGCTAAATATCTTATATAAGAAAATTTTATTTCTTCCATATAAAACTGAAATTAATTATTTAAATTTAATTAATGGATTAATTAAAAAAAACTGTATTAACATCGAGTATAAAAAATCTATTTGAACTTGAGTAGATTAATAAAATAGTATTTTATTAACGATTAAAAATTTGAATATATGTATATGTATAAAGTAGGAATTTAAAACGATTTGAAAATCTATTAATATTTTTATTTAATTACTAAAACTTAGAACGAAATAAGACTAAAGCCGAAATAAGTTTCATTAATTTTACAACCTTCATGGGCTCATAAGTTTGTATATTATATATTAATTACACTTGTATATTTTATACATGTATGTATATACAGAAGATAATTGTTTGTTATAGTTAAATATATTCATAAACCAGATTGTTATTTCTGAATAGGTATATTAATTAGCTTTGTGGCTGCGTAATGCATACCAACAACATGCCAATATGGATAACATATTAATGAAATAACAAAGGAAGCCCACCCACTAATCTTACACCACGATGAAATACGTCACAATATGTTCTAGTAATAATAATAACAAATTTTCGCCTAGTGATAGTAATCCGACCAAAATCATTAAATAACGTTCTGTGTCCAAATAAAAATTATTGGAAACACTAATTAATGGTCGTCAATTGGTAACAAATAAAACACGGTTTTAAACATAGGAGAAAAAGTAAAATGACTGCTAATCTAAAGAAAAGAGCGGGGAATTGTTCTATTCAGAGATCCCAGGACTGGTTGGAATGGCACCAATCAGGGGAAGCCTATGTCCAACAGTGGACTAAAAAGCGTGATAGATACATAGATGTATAAATAAAGTATAATAATAAGATATATAAAGTAGTTAAATTATGAATCAATAATATATTCGTCTGCAGGTTTATTTATAAAGATTTATTTATGAGACTTTGTGATATAAGCGTCTCCCAAGACATGCGTCTAAACCCAAACTTCGACCCTCTTCATCCAGTTAAATCTTGCCAATTCGCCTTTATCTTCAAGCCATCGAGCCGGACAACGCCTCACCCTAATTTACCTTGACGTGGTCAAGCTGTTTACTCAAACTATTGTTGGGTCCAGTAAATATAGGTAGGCCATTGACACCCTTTACTAGCCTTTAGAGCTTTATCACTAGCTATAATCCTCATTTGATTTACTTAATTGAAGTTTGTGTCCTTGAGGGACATATCGACAAAGCTATATAAATTTCTTGACTTTCAATTTTTAAATCAGCCCAGCGCATCATCTAGTATCCATATCAATTAAATGTGGCCCACGATATGACACCTTAGTGAAGACTGTAAGAACGCATGGTTTTAAACCCTAATCTTTAGGCGACAAGTTTCAATGGTAACGAAGGCGATGACGAAGATTCCTCAAAAGTTATCGACCTTACTGTATCCTGTTTTTGGCTTTCTGTCCAATATGTTTTTAGCTATCTGCACAATCCGTATAATTGAGTAACTACGAAAGGTACATCACCAACGGTGATTGTACTAATAATAAGTTGAATATGAGTGCATTAGTGTTTATTTTAACATCACTAACCTAAATAGGTTTTGTTTATGTAAGTAATTTGCCAAAGCTAATTTTTAAATTATCAATTTTGTGACTCTCCGTAAGTAGCTTAATCTACTTGTCTAAATCACTATTTAGCTGGTGGGGTAAAGGAAATTTTAAGAATGCGTAATTGACAATTTGTGGCACTTGTGGTACGATTATTTCATGGAAATTACAAGAGAATGTAGGTTATATATGATAGCCTATAAAATACAGTTAGGTACTAGATAATTATGACAGCGCGATACGACTAGACCCACGAAACCAGAACCGCAAAGCTTTATGAATAGTTACAAACAGTAAACACAGATTATTAAAATTCTAGAGCACCTTCTGTGAAATCAATGTATAGCAAATCATTTGTAAGTATTTTACTTAAAAATAAATATTTTAATATAACGGAAATAACCCTAATTTTGCAATAAAAATATATATTGTTTTAGTGAGATTTCATTAGATTTGAAGAACAAAAAACCTAATGTTATTACTATAACCCAGAGATATCTGTATGTAACGATGAACATAAGGAAAGATTTATTATATAAAGACAGGCAAATATATATATTTCTATATCTTATTAACAGTTTAAATACAAACTTCAAACTGATACACAACGATTTTCGAACCAACGTACTATCCTGCAATATTACCGGTGAAAGATTAAATTTTAGTTCAATAATCATAAATGCAATTATCCAAACAATTCAATACTCACTGCGTATAATGTACGCAATTGTTAAGTGTTATATTGGATAAATAATCATAATTGCCAATAATCCAAATCACGCATCATGATCTGTGTTTTTGCTCTGGTATACGTAAATACACAGTTATTAATTAGTATGCTAAAGGAAAATTTCGATATCCTTCCATTTCGGATGGTCAGATGTTTGAATGTTTATAAATTTACGCAATAGAAGAATATATGTGAATGTGGTCCCCCAAGGGACTTACACAAAAATACCACATTTATTATTACTATTTTCTATATTGTTACGAAGCTTCTCGAAGTCGGCAGGCTTACGAAGTTTCTAGAAGGGTGGCCGACCGTTACGGTGAGGCAAACAATAGAGGCAATAAAAGAGAAACCCAGGTAGTAATAAAAACTACCTGGGTCACTCCAGGCCAATCTGGCCCGTATGCCTCAAGCAAAAGGGGCGAGATTAGCATAGATGAGGGCCGAAATGGGGCTGTTTACCTGACCCGCTATTGTTATGTCGATTTCCGGGAATTCCTGTTGTTGTTGTTGTTTACTTCAACGAAGGGCGTGGAAGGATCTGGAAGCCCGGAAATCGATATAAATAGCGAGCAGGGTCGGCCACAAGGCATTCGGTCTCCGGATACGGAGTGAAGAGTTCTCTCCCTACGAAGCGAATACCTGCGATCTACGAGTGTAACTGTGATTGTGAAGTGTGTGTGAAATAAAATAAAGTCTCTGCGGAACTATTGTGGCATTTTCTCGAGCCTACGGATCCTGACACGTAACAATATTATACCTTTAAGGAGAGTAAGATAATTATTTAACAAACAGTATGGTGGGAGGACAGTGCATTAACGTATTGTTAGCAATTTATAGTATTCATTAAGTAATTAGACTAATCCTTAGGCTTAGAATGGCGACTAGCTTTAAATTGTAAGGTTTCGAAAAGGGTCAATATTCTACTGAATCTGATGGAAATGTAAGAAAAACTGTACACGAAGCATTACTTAACTTCGTTTCTTCATTGTGTTCCGTAATCAAGCAAACTTTGGTTTGAGTCTCAAATTACAAATCTCATTTTGAAATCTACTAGGAAAAATAATAAAAAAAAAAAACATTTTGTTAACAGCGTAACAGAATATAAGATAAAATATTGTACGCAATATTTTCCTGCGTATTTGCATTTAAGTATCTTAAATCAAATCAATAACTATTAAATTAATTATAATATCATTATTTCAGTTACATTGGATATCATATCTTATCAAGGTATCCATCATATCTTAAATTTGTACTTTTTTCGACTTTTAAAGCTTTCGACTTTTAATTTTGAATTAGACAAATTAATTGATAGGAAAATTATTAGCACCCCACCTTGTTTTCTATAAAACAGTAAGTTAATAAATTAAAAACCACAGTACCCAGAAAAAGTATAACTTTGACATATACCGTAATGTTTATTTGCATTTCCGCCTCAACCGGAGGCGAAGAGACTGTCCTTTTTAGCTTGTCAATATTTATCCGCAAATCTCTAAACGTAACTTTAAATAATATTTTAAATGGCCCTTCACTTAAAAATATTACAAAATTGACGGTCAAAGTTGTACTCATTACCACCAAGTTAAGACCTAACGGTACTTATGCGTAGTTGTATGGTATGCTTATGGTTACTATCTACCTGGTTGACTACCAACCATAAAATAATTTTAATATTTTTCAAGTGAGCCGAAGTATCAAATGAAAATCGGGTTCAGCTTTTTTTGGCTAGTAGCGCGTGATACCTTTAAAATAGCTAATTTTGTTAGATTATCAGCTACTGATATAGTGATTAAATGAAAAAAATAATGATATGATTTAAGTCACTCATAAATTTTTGTTCTGAGATTGTGTGTGTCGGATATCTACGAGTATGTCTGTCCATAGCACCAGCGATAGGAAAAATTCTAATGCAGAAATAAAGAAGCATTTATTTCACTTAGTATTAAACTAACTTTTAATATATTTGTATGTATACAAGTTATAAATTGATATGTTTTGTGATATATATTGTAATATATTTATGTATAATTTACTATTTCATGTATATTTATTGGTATATGTACATTATATGTGTGCACGCTTCATCTACCTCTCATTTGATGTCTCCAGTCGCAGGTCTGCTGGAAGAAATTTCTTAAGAAATAAGCAGCATCTTTGATTTTTTAAGATTAATGTTACTCTGTGCCAAGTATGTGTGTACATAAATAAATAAATAAAAGTTCTGTCTGAAAAATATTTGATTATTACTTTATAGATTTAAATTAGGAACTTACCTTCTATTTTCCTGGCATATCGTCAATTTATCTTGTTCCGAACAAATTCTTATAATAAGATACCTACAGTTCCGCTTTACTGTAACAATTGCAAAATACTATTGAGATTAATAGGACTTCGACACACTTGTCTATTCAAGGAAGAAGCTTCATTTTTCTTTTTACATAAAAACGTCAAGTGTTTCGTTGCTTCCGATAAAACTCCCGGGAGTTTTGTAGCATTCCGACGAAACAAAGACCTACATCGCACTAATTGGGTCCTAAATCTACAGTTGTCTTGGTCCTAAGTGTTTTGATTTTTGTTTTTTCTGTTTCAAACAGTGTTTTGAATAGCTCGGAATTGTAAATGAGACGTATATTTCTTTAAGAACATCTCTGTTTCAAGCTTCAACGGACTCTTGCTGCTTCCTACCGCAACCGTGGAAGTTTTAAGTATTCGGTTTACGGTTTTTTTTAGCAGGTGGTTTTTAAGAAAGAACATTCAACAAGTGTTGGCCAAATCATATATATAGAAAATCTTTAATGTATATGTGTGACTTTGCTGAAAATTTTTAAAGTTATTTTTACCCCAACCGCGTAGGCAGTGTCGGCCACATCTCAGCCACGACGCAAATATTAGCGGCCGCGTTTTGTCACTGCTTTGTGGTAGTTATCTAGTTATTTTCAGTAGTACTTTTGAACTTCTATTCCTGTTACTATGACAAGATTTGAATAAAAAAATTTCCTAAAAAAGAATTTTCCTATGTAACCTATTTCCAAAGGAATTGCATTGTCTTGCATTTTGCGGTTGGATCCATTTTTCGTCGCAGATAACAACATGACGAGCGTCATGCATATAGTGGAATAGATACTACTGGCATTGTGCTGTTATATAATATTATATCAAACACTATTTTCTAAAAAAACTACGGTTTATTTATATAGATAACGTTTCAGTGACGTCAGTCGGTGTTACAGATATTTTGATATTACGGCCACTATGAAACGGCACCACTTTTTGAAGCAGATGAAATGTTGTTTTAAAAATAATAAAATTAAGTACTTCAGGCTTCAAAATTTATTTCAACTTTAAAAGAATGACACTATTTATCCTGTTTTTAAAACAATTTCATTGCTTATTCCTAACTTCAGTTCGAATATAAATATTTACAATTATTATAATTCAGTTACGATAGAGTAATGACGTCAACCAATCTGGTCTCGCTTGAAGTGGTTTATATTCAGGCGGACTCAGAGCAAGGGGCGACGGTGCATCCGCCAGGGCAACAGAAGACGAAGTCTCTGTCACGGCTACGCTAGTCTTTCCCTTTATTATGGATCTCAATTCTTCATTCTCGACAGCCCTCGTTCGCTGCAAACTTTCTCTAGTTTCTTTCATTTTTGAAAGTTGTTCTCTTAAACATCTATACTCTTCTAAAAATTTTTCCAACTGCGACGCTCGGAAATCATAGTCTTCGAACGGTTGCCCGGTCCGCGAGTAATTTCGAAGCCCCGATAGGTCCAGCAGTGGAGTTGCGGACGGAACAGAAGATTGTTCTCTAGAAGGTGACGCTGGAAGGCTTGGATTACGACGTATACGGTTACCGCCGACAGAAAGATCTAAAAAACTATTCGATCGACGTCCACTCGGTTTTTGACGAGCTTTTTCGTAATTCCTTTCAAAATAAGTAACAGAATCACCACCGGAACTATTTCTACGACTACTTAAAAGAGGACTACGGCTATCGCCATCTTTTCTTCGGGGAATTGTATAAAAGTAATAAGGGTCATGCTTTGAGTCGTTGCGGAGATATGAACTCGTGCCTAAAGCACTCATTTCAATAAGATCAGGATAATTCTTTTCACTGTCACTCCCAGAGAGATCATTATCAAGCCGTTCACGAGTTCTTGGTCGCGGACAAGTCCGAGTGTTATTATTGTAACGATTATTATCTGATATAATCTCTACGTGGCCGCTTAGTATACCCACTGATTTAGAGCTTTGTATTGATTCTGATGCTTCATTCCTGTAACAAAATAAAAACTTTATCTTAAAATATAATTAATGAAGATGAAGATTCACAGATGGTCTCGTCGTTAATTAATTAATTTTGTGGTGGTAAATTCTGATTTGTTTTTGATATTATATAATACATCATAGTATAACTTACAATGCGATCATAGTACATGTAGTTTTGCTAAATTTGTCTTGAGTTTTGCTTATGCACGGAATCGAAAGTATATGATGGTCCTATACATACGAATAAACACTCAATCGACTGTACTAAGTGTCGTGTAAGCGTTGTGATATGACCCACTTATCAGTAATTTGCGAACAGCTTTTTAGACTGTAACGCATACTAACGTGGCGAGTCTTTGTGAACGCACATCTTTAAAATTAATTATGAAACTTGTTGTTTATTCATGAATGCTCATAACCCGTGTAGAATATGACAACGGCACAGTCTCTGATAAAACGTGCAAATGAACACTGTGACACGGAAAGCCATATGAGTACATCACTTCTTACCTTAACAGGGTTAAAATTCTTGAAATATTAGTGCTTGTGTGAGCTGTACTGTGTTACATTTCATTAGAATAATTTAAATTTAATTTATACTCCAAACTATTTAATATACAATGTTACTTAGAGACTTAAAAATCCTTATCAAGCTATTATTTTACACTTAGAATACTGACAATATTTACGATACCTATATCTAAGATCTTTGTACATGTAGTATATATTATATTAATTTCAACCAATATGGAATTATAACAAGCAATCTCAATCAAATAATTTAGAATAGGCGGTTTCTACGTTAATTCGTTGTAAAACCAAGGACATGTTACCAGTTTTAACGTTAAGTGGAATTGTAGTCAAGCATTAACGTGTAATTAGCTACTGATTCACTTATAATTATAATCTAAAAATCTGTAATCTTAGTAATTCTTAATATGATGAGATACAATAGGACCATCTCCATACTTTTTGTCTGATTTTATTCGACATACAAGTCCATTTTCATTCCCTGTAGATCATAAAACTGTTTGTGTTACTTTCTTGTGCATTTGTATGTGTATTTTGTTTTGGTGTACAAACAATAAAGTGTTAAATAATAATAAAAAAACAGGTTTATCATCTCATTAGTCCTTAGGATTGAACATATTGGATTGTCATTGGTCCTACAAATATCTATGAACGGAAGTAACCAATTAAGAATAAACACTAGAAGCCATTTTCGTATTTTCATATAAATAAAAAACATCTTACAAAACATCATCATCATCATCATCAAATACATATAACTACAAAAGTTATTACCTTATACTATAGTCACTCATTCGTGGTATGTGGAGGTCTTGAATTGGTTCGCCATTTCTGGTGGAAGATGGTTCGAAATCAGTTCGCCGCCAGCTAGCTTCCATCTGGGGTGGTGATGAACCTTCTCTGACTTCTCCACGGCCATAGCTTTCGTATTCATCTTCAGGATCATGAGAAGGTACATTTCTATAATCACCTCGTTTACGGCTGCTATCGGCAGGAACAACTCGCGAAACATCAGCCGTAGTCTTAAAATTTGCTTCTATTTTTTCGTAATTATTATCATGATGATTTGATGTCACCATCTGCTCGTTCCACCTATCTAACTGTCTTTTTTTACGAGTCTCATATGCGCATAGTCCTATTAAACACGAACTTAACACTATCACTGCAGACACAGCCATACCAGCCATGAGAGCACGCCCACCGAAACCTCTACTTTGGGGTTTCTTTTCGATTGTTAAACTTAACACTACTTCAGCTTTACCAGCACGATTTTCTGCATTACAAGTATACAACCCAGAATCTTGCAGATCTGCTGATTTTATAGTTAAATTACTAGTTTGCCCCTCGCTTTTTAAGATAAAAGCTCTAGCAGAATTGACGTTTGTTGTAGTGGTATTTGCTAATAAACGCCCTGCTCGAACCCATCGAACCCGGGGTGCAGGAACACCAGTTACTCGACATCCCAAAGTAACTTCTTCACCTTCCATACCCTTAACATGATTCATAATACCGGTAACTTCGGGTAAACATGCAAAATCTTCGAGATCTAGACGATCCCATGAGTGTAACATTAGTCTTGGAGGCAACGCGCAATCTGGCACAACAGTTGCAGGTACATTTCTCCTTATCATCCAATCGCGCATTGGTCGTAACGCACATGTACACTCCCAAGGGTTATTTGCAAGCTCTAAACCTTTCAAGGACCGTAAGGGTGCTAGTACAGCTACATGGAGAATTTGGAGCTTATTTTTACTTAGTTCAAGATATTCCAGTGAACCTTCCAGGCCAATGAAACCTCGTGTATCTATTTCAGATATTTTACAGGCACTAAGGGTGAGTCTTACCAAATGAGGCAAAGGAGAAAATGCGTCGTCTTTAATCTTTGTAATTGGATTTCCACTTAATTTAAGTTCTCGAAGCTCTGGAATGGACTCAAAGGCGTGAGTGGGGACAGTTTCCAATCGATTTCGTGAAAGATCGAGCTCAACTAGATTAACAAGGGCTCGAAAAGCGTACTGGCGTATTGCTCTTAGGCCGCAGCCAGGTAAATAAAGACGTTGTAAGTTCAAAAGTCCTGCAGCAGCGAAAGCGTCGTCTCGTAGTGTAGATAGTCGATTTTCAGTGAGGTCAAGTAGTTGTGTAGTCGGGTCAAGGCGGGGCGGCACGGCATTGAGACCAGCTCGGGCGCACAATGCAGATTCTTTCCCACTCCGCCACTTGCACTCACAATGACGAGGACACTCGGCGGAGACGGCCGCGGCCAAAGCAAGCATCAGCAGCACCCACATGCCACGAGACTGGTCACCCCGCACCGTGCCTTTCGTCTTCACCGTAGAACGTCATCCCCCACGCTGCCACTAGCCTGTAAACAAAAACAAAAATCTCTTTGACAAATTTTTCATTAAGTCTCAAGGGGAGCCTTGTTGGTAATCGTTCTTTAATCCAGAGACTTCCATCTCAATGAAAAATGTTAAACATTCATTTTATAGTATAACAATTTTCAGCCGTTTCATGTATAAAAGGACCGAGACTCCATTTACGGGACAAATTTCCCTTTGTCATCACAAAGTTAAGTACAAGTATCTCAATTATTTACGACTAAATAGGCTACTCTGGGCGCATCTGTAAATAAGAATTATGTTTCTCGGTATCTTGAGTATTCTTGAAACAGTTGCGTAAACGAATGTTAGTTTATTAATCAAAAAAGCTAATTATTTTATTTTGAACAGTTATTCTCACCATCTACAGTTTCATTAACATCACATTTATAATAATACCTTTGTCACTAAGTGATGATATACACGACAGATAATTTAGATATAAAAATTTAAATCCGACAAAAAAGTAAATACGTAAAAAGTATAAAAAAAAATTGTCCATACGTGACGTTTATAACTAAAGCGTACGATTTTTGCGTTTTTCGGAACACATGTATGTAATGATTACGGTCCACGATTTTTGCTGTTACATTTTACGATTACCTTTTGCCTTTCTATTCCTATTATTTTTGTTTACGTCATGGATATGAAGACCATATGGTACCGTAAAATATTAACAATATGCACTTTATAGGGATAGTTTAAAATATCTATTATTATTAGTACTATTTTCTACGAATGTAATTACGACTTTTGAAGAACACTATTATAACAAACGCTCTTAATAAAAGCTTACACGCCGCTCTCTGTGTATACAGTTATTCCGATAGTAAGTCACTTATGTAAATCCAACCCAGAACTGTATTAATATTGCTTAATCTCTATTTATTGCTGTTTCATACGACTGTTACGATAATTTACAAACCATACAATTAAGCCAAGTTTTAATATATTGGACTATTTATTTATTAGCAAACTCAAAACATTCACATTAATTACATCTTTATTTATTTACCTACTATAATTTACTCTGATAAATGCTTTCCTTTACACAAAAATTTACTACAATTTGATCTAAATTTTAAAACTATAACAATATTGGTTCCTTACATAACATGAGATTAATAATTTCAATCATGTGCAAAAAATTTAAATAGCTATGAAGACTCTTTTGAAAAATGTTAAGTATCAATATAATGACAGTCTTGAATCAATGAATAGACGAACAAATAAATACTATACATAGCAGAAGAATAAAACAGAAATGTGATAAAAAGATACAATACAAATACGCCCTTATCACTTCCAAACAATGCGAACCTTGATGTATAAAATAATAAAGACCAATTTATCTGGAAAGCGTCAGCTAGGAACGTCAGATTGTATGGATTGTGACATAACTGTTTACTTATACTTTTGGTGGAAAAATGCTAAAGAACACATTTTTGTCATTGGCAAAATAAACAAAGAGACGTTTGTTATAAAGTAACATTGTTTTCTGGGTTCGTTTAACACGAGGCGTTGTCAATGAACACCAAAATTTAAAAACTATACTTTTCCAATATGTTCTAGGCTGATTACTACCCTAGAATTTAAATGATTATCAGATGTGTTCTGAGCTTTTTAAAATTACAAATATGAAGTACACAATCTATAAAATATTATTATGGTCATATTCTTAAGAAAGACTAACTAAATCAGTTATTTTTTAATCTATATTATTTTAAAGAGCGACGCGTAAAGTTCATTGCCGGTAAAATCACTCTTATAATATCAATCTTATCTTATCAATAATTTTGTTACGCGAAGTCCGCATCGTCATGCCGTTCCGTTGATTAAGTATATGTCATTAGCTGCTCCTTTAGCACGCAGCCTCGGCGAAATCTCACGCTGCCACCAAATGGATGATCAATGATATTAATTTTCTCGACTCACCTCAAATGTTTCCTCTAGTCAGTTTACTGGATACGCGTAAAATCTGTAACCAAGAATAGACGAGAAATTCACAATTCCGATAAATAACAATCAGTTTAATCGTTTGGTATTACTATTTTGTCAAATTTGACATTCATAAAACACGCTGAGATTAAATAATATACGTAACATAACAATGTTGATATTGGGCACTTTTCTTTAATTGAATAAACAAAATGTTATACTTTTGTTAAAGCTGTTTCTTATATTGTATAATTAGCTGAAGATTAGACCCTAGGTGGCGTGTTTATAACTATGACGTCAGAGCGGCGTGATGGTGGCACTAGACGGAGAGGGGAGCGCAAGCTAGCGAGTGGGGACACCGGCAGGCATTGATTCATTCGACTACGGACCATCGAATCGAACGGTCGTTCACTAGCATTGTTTAGTTACGGATTAATTTCTTTTAAGTGCTTAGAATATTTTAGTGCTGTAATCATTTCGATTAACGTTTCGTTGAAGTGATCTTTTTTACAATAATAGTCTATACCGCTAATTGTATTGTATCGTATTATTATTCACTGGTTAGCCCGCCCTCGCTTCGCTGCGCTTTAGGCTTACAACTGATATTAACAAATAGCACCCGCTCCCGAAACAATAGTATTAAATTTTATCAGGCATTCAATAAATGTAAAAATAATAAATAATTTACCCCATCTTATTGTTTAAAATGAATCGAATCTCTCTAGATTTGTGAACATTAATTAATTTCAATAGATGCAGTTAAAGCAGTCCAAACTTTGTGTTAGCTTCTACAGAATATCTATATTAACTTTTATTTCCTATTTACGGGGAGAAATCCATTTCCTACGGTGAAAAATATTCCAAATACCCAATATATGCCAAATATTATCTAAACCTATTCAGCGGTTTCCGCGTGATGCGTGCAGACACCACCTGACAAAAATTAAATTTAAAAATTTTGCATTGTTTATCATTGATAAAACTTACATTATAATGACCCAAAAATATTGAATGTGTTGAATGAACTCCGGTACATTTATAGTACAACAAATATATAGTATATGAGACAGTCATGAACAAACTTGGCAAATGGAACATGGCACATGACCCGAGTGATGGTGGCACCCTCGCTATGACTCGTACTCAGCAACTCCTACAACGGAGCTTCACTTGAATTATTACCGTTTTGGAGACTAATGGCTCTCTGCTAAAAACTGTTACACGTTTCGTCTGTAATTATCTTGACAGTGAATTGTTATAAAAACTGCTCGAATTACCCAATTATCCACCCGCGGAGATGTCTAACCATGACGCCAGGAATTCCTATCCATCTCCGACATATATATGAATAAATAAATAAAAGTTTACACACTCGCACCCCCGCATTAGGATTCCCTGTATCGCCAGTGGCATGGACATACACAAATATGACATTACAAATACCCATGACCCGTGAACAAACATTTATCTGTCACATAAAAGTCTGCCCCTAACGAGAGATAGAACCCAAGACCCCTCGTTCGGTAGGCAGTGTCACTCCCAACTGGGCTATGGGGTCGTCTCATATATGACTTCAAACATCAACATTTAATTGGTAGATTCCTATAGGGTATAAACGTTGTGAAATACAGTGAACTAACTAAAGGGTCAAGCCTGCGTGTAATATATTTAGAGTGTAGATTATTGTATGTATATATATATATATATATATATATATATATAGTGATAGGGGTGGTCCGCCTCAAATTTTTATTTTTTATGTTTTGGACGAAATTTTTTATTATTATTTTTTTACGATGTGGCATTAAAAATACATACAACCCTAAATTTTCACCCTTCTACCATCAACCCCTATTTTTAATAGCGATATTAGTCATTCCATAATTTTCAACTTATTAATTATCACTTGATCAGTTATCCCCGCCAGGCGTCTACCGGTGTCACTTCTGACCCAGAAAACAACACGGAGTAGGGATGACAACTCTTTTCTCACTACCTACAGTTTTCGGCCATTATTATTATTGTTTATGCATCAACCGTAACAGTGACGTTTAAAATTATCATTTTACTATTTCAGTCTTATTTTCAAATACATTTATCATTAATTCACTAATTCATATCACACCATGTTTTTAACACGGGCAATTATACGTGGCATGCTCTCGAGTGGGCAAACCATCCAGTTTATTTATGTTAGCTAAAGATAGGATAACAGAATATGTTGTACACTCTATTGCGTTAAGGGATTCATATTGTTTTTTAGTAAAATTATTATAATTAGCGATATATATATAATTAACATTTTATATGGCAAAACAACGCTTGCCGGGTCAGCTAGTATGTATATATTTTTATTTATTTATTTATTACAAATTAACTTGGCTTAGAAGCGTAATTAGAAAGCACTATAGACTTCAAAAGGACTTCATTGTAAGCAGAACTACATCACTCCCTAAACGCCGCTAGGAGACTATATTTACAAATTAACATGCAGTAAGCTTTTCTTATGCTGCTTGATAAAATCAAATAAAGTTCAGGACTTAATAAATATAATCTCGTTCATGTGTAGTATGTATTCTTATGTTATTTCAATAACATGAATTGCAATTGTCATACAACGATTATCACTTAAGACTTGATAAAATTAAATATGTAATAATATTTTTCCAATTTATATTTTGGACAACAACCATTAAATCATTTTAATCATTTATATTTCATATCCGTGCTGAATATTTAGGGATACCTCGTTTTATTTTATTCTTTCCTCCAAACGAAAAATTTGCATGATTTATTAGCAGTCGACGCGCATTTTTATGGAAATTTACGACAAAGGTATCGCTAAAGACGCCCACGAAACAAATTAATTAAACTTCTTATAAAAGAAGTCCATTGGTGTAATCGAAAATTTAATACTAATACGTAGATATACAATTGATTTTGGTGTTTTAGGTTCCTTCCATCAGTCTAAACTCAATACGTTGGTCGTCAGATTTCTTCGTTTGGAGGTACTTGGGCTTTTTGCGATACAGCTTTTTCTCGAGGATACTTGCCCTAACTGGGTGTTTACTTACCTGACTAATAGCCGCACAACTATGAATTTTCATTGAAGTCTTTCGGTCGCAGTACGTTGGAACCAAACAAGTAGGTTTATCGTTTTCTCGGTAGCTGACAACGCTTCGGTAACGATCCTGATGTTGTAGTAGTGCATAAGTAGCGGTAATCATTTATTGACCTTCCGTTGCCTGTCTGGTCGTTTGCCAGCTTTTAGAATGGAATTTTTTTTTTTCTAATCCATTAAAATATTAATATTTGATTCAGTTTATAGATAACAGTACAAATAAATACTTTATCAGTTCATAATGAAAATAAAGGTAGACTTGTAGTTTTAAAATAATTTTAAGTTCCATCACTAAGAGTGTATCAATATAATAAAATATTGCGAATAATTTTGGAAACAGTTTTCCTAGTATACTTCAGATGCCTCTTCTACGGCCTGCTCAAATGTTGCTAGCTTCCATCGATATCTACATTACATATATACATTATGACTGATATGTGGACAATATACTCGTACCTCTGATGTCTTATATTTTTTGAACGCTGGTACCAAATCATAGTTATAAAGAGGGTAGAGAAAAATCAGCTTATTTTGGAATAGCCACACAAGCGGCAATCTCGTGTTTCGATTCAGGATCGTATTAAAAATTGTAAGAATCGACGCCTGTAGTAAGTCATAAGGACGCCACAACGATATCCTATAAATGTAGCAATTATGTCAATATAGCATTTCATACGGGCCTGCTTCTTAGCATCAATGAAATTGTGTGGCACTTAAAACAAACAAAACAAAACAAAACAAAAACAAAACAAAATCCTGTTTATTGTACACCAAAAAGTAGTATATAGAAAGTTAAGATACAATATTTTAGGTACAACAGGCGGCCTTATCGCTTAATTAGCGATCTCTTCCAGACAACCTATTCAGTTGATATGGTAGATGGACTTGCATTTTCAACATTTCCTAACTCCAAAATACTCATGAACACAGTACAAAACATGTACAAAATACACTTTCATACACAATTTTTCTACACTTTAATTTTTTTACTGGTAAGACAATTATTGATAGGGGCTTCAATTCGTTAAAATTCATCGTCTTTGGTAACCTTGCAAGCGGCTTTATTCTTACACTAGCAGCCCGGCTATGACTTCGTTCGGGTTGGTTAATGAATTATATTTATACATAATATATAGTCTATTTCCATCGAAAATAATGTATCTTTCAAATGGTAAAAGACTATTTCAAATAGAACTGTATATCCCAATATTCCCTTCTCAACTCTTACAACTCGTACAACTCTCAAAATCCACACGATCTCTATTTAATAATAGTATAGATAAGTGTAGATGTTAACCTAAATCTATCTGTACAGTTTTAGGTGACATTTGAAATTGTAAAAAATGTTTACACCAAAATGTTCCGACGCAAATTTGTATCGATTTTTTAATCTCAAATATTAAGAAAACGGAACCTTGACTATAGTTTGCAATTAATGTATAAAATTGATTAATTTGCGTTCTTGTACTTTCTGCGAATACAAAGGCGTCGACACACTACACTTGATATGCAACAACATCTAGCGCACTGGAAAATGGTCCGAAGACAGTAAAGTCTTATCTGCCATAATTCCCCTACATAAGAAAGGGTTTACGTCAAAGAGGGACAACTACAGGACCCTCTCCTTAATATCGCATGTCAGCAAAATCATTACTCCATATCCTTAACCGGCGCATTAGACACTTTTTGGACTGGCAGATACCGGAAGAACAAGCAGGTTTCGTAAAGGGCAGAGGCACTCGTGAGCACATACTAAACGTCAGGCAATTGGTGGAGAAAGCTTACGAGTTCGATGCCCCTCTCATCATGTGTTTCGTCGACTATAGCAAGGCATTCGACTGTGTAAACTGGGAAAAACTTTGGTGTGTACTATGTGAAGTGGGTATACCTCTACATCTGGTTGCTCTCCTTGAGTCCCTGTATTGCAAAAGCTACGGGGTTGTAAATATGGATAATGTTATATCGGAACCCTTTAATTTCGGTAAAGGCGTGAGACAAGGTTGTATCCTATCCCCCATTCTCTTCAATGCATATGGAGAATACATAATTACACAAACTATGAATGGCTGGGAGGGAGGAGTGAGCGTGGGGGGAGTAAAGATCACTAATCTGCGATACGCGGATGACATTACACACTTAGCAGTCTCTGAAGCCGAAATGATACAATTACTGGACCGAATGGAACATATAAGTGGCGAACTAGGCTTGCAAATTAACAAGGAGAAGACCAAATTGATGGTGGTTGACCGTTCCAACAAACTGGAGCTCACTGGGGCATTAAACCACGAAAAATTGAACCAATTTAATTACCTTGGCTCCATCATCTCCAACACCGGCTCTTGCGGGTCGGAAATCCGACGTAGAATTGGAATGGTCAAGGGAGCTGTGAGCCAACTAAAAGGAATATGGAAAGACCGTAACACCAGGAATAATACCAAATTAAGTTTGGTCCGAACATTGGTATTTTCCATATTCATATATGGGGCCGAAACATGGACGCTCAGAGCAAATGACCGCAAACGTGTCGACATGTTCGAGATGTGGTGCTGGAGAAGAATGCTGCGCATCCCCTGGACAGCTATGAGAACGAATGAGTCGATACTCAAGGAACTCAAGATCACAACTAATGAAATAAAATGAAAAAATGTTTGTTTTTAGTGTAAATGCCGCAGCTGAACATAATAAATTACACAAAAAACAGAGAAAAGAAAACACAAAAACGTTACACCCTAAGTATATGCTAAACTAAACCTAAATACAACATGAAATGTCCGTGCTGCAGCGTAACGAGCTACGAATGGGCTCAGCCTCAGCTTAAGCCGCGCTTGAGCACAGCGCTGATATTTCAGTCTAGGTCCTGCCTTCCGTGACGGAAGCCCGGTCAGTCGTTTTAGGTTAAATTGTTTTTCTTAATAAAATTAAATTACTCCTAATTTACTGACTGTCAAGTATTCGGAATAAGTGGGTACATGAATAAAACGTTTGTTTAGGTAACCAGAGTAAAAAGTATGAAGACATATTGGACGCGACACGTATTTTACCTACAGACAGGCCACAGAGCTAATGGGTTTACATATATTCGCCGCCATACCTGCCGGTCAGAAACAGTGATAAGTAGCTCAAGTACATTATTATTATTGATAATATTTACTAGGTTTCAAATAATTTATAACAAATCAATAACATAATTATATTTTAATAAAAATTCTACAAAGCATGTCAATTATTAATAAATAACGTCTAGAGAATTGCTTTTTGCTCTTCAAGAAGCAATAATTTATACCTAGATCTGAATGTGTTTATTGTTTTCAGACTGCGAAGAGGAGGTGGCAGATTATTCCATATCTTCGTGGCACTGTATTGAAACTGGTTCTGTAAGCAGCTGTGCAGCTGGAAGGATACCGCAGCATGCAGAAGGCCCTCAGACGGAGACTGCGGGACTCTGCCCAGGTCAACTTATTATATAAATACAACTACAACTAGACTTTCAACCATCTGCCTTCAACGAGTCCTTGAGTATTTCGGCCATATTGCCCGGAAGAGTGATGACAATCTTGAAAAGGCAAGGTCTAGGGCAAGAGACCGCGAGGGCGTACTGCGATGCGATGGTCGGACCGAATCCGCACCACTCTCAACAATAAGATCCATGAAGCCATCTACAATGTGGAGAACCGGCACCGGTGGCACAATACAGACCGCGATAAAGTGATCCGTGGAGGGGGTCACGACCCTCAGCATTGAGGACATCGATGCGAGGAGGAGAAGGATAATTCAATAATTGGCGATGCAATCAGTGCCGCACATATCTCACCAATATTGCTTCCGCATACAGCCACAAACTCTATCTCCTCTAAAAATCCAATATTTCTGTCTTATCCACGTAGTTGTCAATTGAGCACTTCCATGAAAGATTTATTTGTGTGCTTTGTCGATTAATAGGATCATTAAATAGCTGTTATGAGAAAAATATTTTAAATGAGATTTTCAAATCTCCCACCGATCTTTAAAATTACATCCCACATAAAAATACATATTTCATTTTCATAAAAACACATCCATTATATTCAACAAATTACTCTTCAATTTAACAGTATTATGTTTTAATATCATCCTGTAGTTATTATCCTTGCTAAATTCATCGGCTTGCACGTGTTTTATAATAAGTAGTTTCGCATTGTATAATTAATCATGTAACATAAGATAGGCAGGTAGCGTTTTAAGTCTCACATTAATCGCTCGCTGTATCCATGCGACGAGATTATTTTCGTAATAGAACCATGTCTAAGTAAGAGCTCGCTATTAGCGCTGGGTTACATAGAATCAGTTTTGATGACGTTAGATTGCTTTGATCGTGTCTCTATTTCTGTTGTGTATATATACTTCAAGCTTATATTCAACGTAAGCCAAGCTGAACGCTTTCATCACAACGTATTTTCACTTAACTGTGAAGAAAGCTGACCGCAGCTCGCAGTCTGGGGGTTTTCATATGATTTTATGTAACTCCATCGATAATTAAGCATTACTTGTGTGAGGATTTGATTTATTGAAGCCGTTAAAAATACAGTTTATCTCACAAGAGGAACGATTAAAAAATTAGATAAGCTTATTTTGTGACTTCTAATTCATATTGTATTTATTCTTCTACCGATAAATTAATCTACAATTATAAGATACAAAATGGACTCCAAATTTAAATAAACGAATCTGACACACCTCAATGAGAAGCCTCAGAATCTCGACGAAACATTATTATGATAGTAGGGATGAATGTCAATCTTAATTGAGCGTTGAACGGTGAAACATAGTTTATAAATATTGTGCACGACTAACTATTTTATATAAATATTTTTATTATACATGTTAGAGGTAGGCAATAAAGGTCTCGGTGAAAGCAATGTTAGAGCTAGTATTGAACTGTTCTATATTTAATTTAGGTATCGAAAAAGAAAAGAAGAAAACATTGTTTGGAGATGTCAATGTCGTTTCGGGTGAAAAAATTAGCAGAAAAATTTATGGAAGAAGATTGTTGAGAAAGTTCAATGCTAGATTAACCATTGCCGTCACCGAGTCATCGAGCATCGTCGTTTTATTTAACACGTACCAGAAACCCAAGAACACAAGTAGCAGATGGACTAACAAGCTATCGATTCGCAACATTTTTTTGGCCTTACGAACCGGATCAGGTCTATCTGTTACCAGCACCCGATAGATTGTTCGTGTGAGCTTGTTTCGAATTTATATCACAGGGGACGATTTAGGGGTGAGATAGTTGTGGTATAGTGTTGTACGTATGGTATAGTGTTGTACTTGTGATATAGTTTTGTTCATGTGAAATAGTGTTGACCTTGGGAGATTGTGTAGTGTTATAAGATTTTATTGTGTTTCGTTACTAGTGTTGAGTGTGTCAGTCACTTATAATGCCAATTACAAGATCAGTGTCATTGAAACGTAAGAATTTGAAGATGCAATCAGCCCCGGAACCTAATCTGGTTACTGAATCATCTTCAGCTCCAGTAGCAGCGCCTGTGCCTGTTCCAAGTTTGCCTGTACGTAAAGAAGGCAGCGCGCAACAAAGTCGATCGGGTGTGTCAGTTTATTCTAAGAAAAGTATCCACCGTGCTGAAGCGTTAGAACGACTTGCCAAAGCAAAATTGGAAGAAGCACGTGCAGCTACCGTCCTCGCAGAAGCCGAGTTGGTAAAAATAGAGGCACAGACTACTGATGGAGATGACGATAGTGATCCGGGTACAGACAAGGACAAGTCAGTCCTTGTCAAGAGCTGGCTACAGACTCAACCGACATCAAATGTACCTATTAATAATAACCTCTTTACTTTCCAGCAGGGTTTTACTGCGTCACTTGTGGAACAGCCTATGGTGCAGCGAGCAACAGCATCTCAACATGATATGCCACAAATGATAGATTTATCTTCACTAACTGCGGCTCTTACTAAGGTTGCCCGAGCTACAGCATCGCACGTAGTACCAAAGTATCTTTAGGAGCTTCCATCGTTTAGTGGTGCTAGTAGTGAATGACTGGCATTTAAAGCTGCTTATCGTGACACAAACTCCCATTTCACTAAGGCTGAGAACTTGGCACGTCTAAGAAGATGCTTGCGAGGTATTGCAAAGGAGGCGGTTATATCTCTCTTTATTGCAGAGACTAAACCTAATGACGTAATGCAACTGTTAGAGGTAAGATTCGGATGCCCAGATGCGCTGGTTATAGCGGAAATGGATAAGATAAAAAATCTTAATCGTTTAACAGATAACCCACGTGATGTATGTATTTTTGCCAGTCGAATTACTAACATTGTGGCGGTGGTTCAAGCACTTCACAAAACTCACTATCTATATAATCCTGAGGTAGTTAGGACTGTAGTAGACAAGATGACACCAGCGATAAAATATCGGTGGTATGATTATGCTTTTGGGAGACCAGAGAACGAACCAGACCTTATTAAAATTTCATCTTTTCTATCCCGCGAGGCAGAGTTATGTAGCCGTTATGCACCAGCTGAGACTTTTGCAAGTGAGCAATCACCTGTGAAGAAGCCACAACGAGCCTATTCCATTACGCCACGTTGTCACGCGCTCCGCCAAACAAATCCTCGAAAA
>PDGT01000062.1:1372995-1446861 GCA_003671415.1 Megathymus violae | reverse complement strand
ATGTTAGAGGTAGGCAATAAAGGTCTCGGTGAAAGCAATGTTAGAGCTAGTATTGAACTGTTCTATATTTAATTTAGGTATCGAAAAAGAAAAGAAGAAAACATTGTTTGGAGATGTTAATGTCGTTTCGGGTGAAAAAATTAGCAGAAAAATTTATGGAAGAAGATTGTTGAGAAAGTTCAATGCTAGATTAACCTTTGCCGTCACCGAGTCATCGAGCATCGTCGTTTTATTTAACACGTACCAGAAACCCAAGAACACAAGTAGCAGATGGACTAACCAGCTATCGATTCGCAACAAATATAATACTGAACAAAGTGGAATAATTGAATGGTGACATTGTGTATGATTGCCAAAGACCGTACGATAGTATAATAACCCTTTACTAGTATGATAAGCTTTACTCGATTGCTAAAAAATGTTTTTCATCTTCCTGGATCTAACCGTAGCCAACCTAAAACTACTTTTAAGTCGCAGCATCCACAAACTTCTATTTTATGGCTTTATAAAGTTTTTAATATATTTGTCATTTATTTAGATAGCAATTGTGCTTCACTAGAGTCTAACCTTGGAAATGTGATCTTATTAGCTTGTAATGTAAGTTTCGTTTCGGCGCCTATAATCGATATCAATTTTTTGTCTTCCTTTCAGAAGTACGTATTTACGTGGATAATTAACACATGTATACGCCCTAAATGATGA
The DNA here is from genome assembly GCA_003671415.1 of Megathymus violae. Classification (NCBI taxonomy): domain Eukaryota; kingdom Metazoa; phylum Arthropoda; class Insecta; order Lepidoptera; family Hesperiidae; genus Megathymus; species Megathymus violae. The sequence goes on along the minus strand of PDGT01000062.1, from coordinate 1,446,159 downwards.
GTCACTAAATTCATTCCACTTATAACTTCCAATCCATTTAGGTACCTTATAGTATTTGATTTTGTTTAAGTCTGCTCTTAGCTTGATCCAATCTAATATTGTCGAGCACTAGGTAACTCCGGTTAAGGTCAACTTTCCAAACACATTGGAACAATAATTTTAAATTCATTATAACTTTCAAGAGGATCAAATTATTTCGGGGTTTGATTTAATAGTACCCGCTTTGGTGGTTTTGACGTCGGATCTTTACTCAGTTGATTTTTAAAGTTGAACGTACCACCTCGACATTGCAAGTCAAATCCAGGGGTTTTGTGCATTGTGATTTAAAGATAAACTGGCTACTTCTTCGTTTTCGGCCTTCCTGTACATTTTCAAGGAATACCTCGTAATTTACACCCGATTCCCGTAAGGTACATCCACCCGATCCTAATAATTGATTTAAGTTATTGATCCTTGTTAGGAGATCACCCATAAACAATCTTCTTCTAGAACATTTCCTGATGAACCTAGATGCTTCCGGAAATCTTTCTCGCTCGTCTTTTTCTAGTCGCTGTAACGTCATCATTGCTAAAAATGTATTGATTTTAATCCGTACATTATATTCGTTAATTGATACGATTTAAGTCGATAGTTAAATGAAACCCGCCAGGTGATATTTTGGAGAAGCTAATCGAATCACGATAATTTGGCGGTACATCTTGATCCTCATTGAAATCTTAGAGGAAGCATTGAACACAAGTCTGAAATTATTGATGTTACCTTGAGTTTATGTGAGTAATGTCGCAGGGCGTGCCGCTAAGTTCCTTTATTTCTTGATTGACCTACCCATGATTTTATTTTTGTGTTGTGTTGTTAGAGGGAACTTGGGACATGAAGTGATCTGTTGGCAACCCTTAGAACAAAGTATAAGTTCGAGACACCATGCTAACAAGGAATCTATGAGGTACTGGCGCGCTGTACGGCAAGATCTTTGGTTCCCCCATACGTGGACCATAGGTACCACTTTGTTCTCTAACTCCGACACGGAGTCCACACAATGGGATTATATGTCGGTTGTTGCGACAGCCTCTCAGACCAGAGTTTCGCTGCAATTAAAAATACACCTATGAATCTCAATATTTTAACTGATACTTTATTTTGAATGAACAGAAATAATATTTTAACATAGCATTAGCAGTTTACGTCAATTTAAAAATACAATTTGCACTAATATTTGCATTTTAATATTGTATTTTCGGAAAAATTCATTTCAATTTTGGATTCACTTAAACTTAAGAATCTGAGTTACCAACAGTTCATTGAAATATTTATGTATATAAAAGAGAATGTATGTGTGTATGTATGTTCACTTAAAACTCGAGAACCGTTAGCCCAATTGATATGAAACGTTGCATACATAATATAAAGGGCAACATGACCACTCCGACAAACATAGTTACGTTAGTGTCGGATAGGTGGCACTGCTGGCAGTGATTTTTATCTTTTGAACCATAGGTCGTATTGACTTGAAATGTTTTATATATGCCTGTGGCAGCATTGAAACATTAAAAAAGAAAAAAAATAAGAAAAAACACGAATAAAAAAAACATTGTACCCGCGTTGGTAAACCGATAAGTTTATTTGTTTTTGCTCAAGATGGCAAAACCAAAAATATTGTATACCCAAGTGCTTTAGAATACCTAAAATCATAAACAATAAAAATATGATTTTTATTTATGTATTAAAAATGGTAGATTTTTTTGATGAAGTAAAGCACTCCGGGCACCAGCTAGTTTGTTAATAAATATTGTTTTAATTTAAGATTGTATAAACAATAAACTTTAGAATTAGAATTCCATATGTTGAGTGTGGCATGAACATACACAAATGTGACATCACAAACGTACAAGACTCGAGTAAAGCATTTATTTGTCAAAATATATAAATCATCGTTGCGAATCTGGTCTCGTAGCGAACATACCTAAGTTCCGCCATGGCGTGTTGAGTGTCTTTGAGCTTTCGAATGAGACTAATAATAAAAGACTATGTAACGTATTACATATTTAATATAAAATATAATTTATGTTGCATCGGAGTTTGAGAGCAAATCAGTACCGTTCCAAACATACTTTAAGTTGTATTAATACGAAGTAACTTACTATGGATAACTTAAGTTGTTAAGAAATAATCAGAGCAAGCCAGTGAAAAACAATGGCATTTTGTGCAATCAAATCTTCCTTTCGCATGTGACCACATCATAGACGTACAAGAACATTGAAATCGTGCCAGAGGGCCCGTGCTTACTTGTTCGGTCAATTTAGGCATAGTCAAACACTTTATTTAATCAATTATCATTTACATAGATATTTATATTTAATTATAAGAGATCAATGTAGTTTAGTTAAAATTTATACTACAATTATTTGAATTGGATTACTCAAAACCTACCCGTATTATCTATCATGGTTAATTGTTTTAACTTTATAGCGAACCAGTGTATGTAAAGCTTGAGGTTGCCGGAACGACTAAAAGAAATTAAATCAGGCTGAACTGATATACTAACCAGAAGTTCAGATTTTGTCTTCATTTATATTACAAATGAGATTTGTACTTATAATTCATTAATGTTACTAATGTATCCCATTAAAATGTATACAAAATTTGAAATTAAATGTGATTATAGTGTAGTTCGATTTTAGAGACGATTGAATAAGTTTTAACCGCGTTAAAGTCATAAATGATCGAAATTTCGTTGAATATACTAATTTTATGTAAATAATTATATAACTAACTGCTCTTTATTAGTAAAATTATTGACATAACAGTCAAGAGTTACATACAATCTCGTACATCATTTTTTGACTACGGAACAAGTAGCGGTGTAATATTTGTATGCATGGTACAACATAGAAACGTCAAAAGTAAAAGATACAGAAAGTAAAGTCGTTAGGACTTACAAGGAAATCTATGCAACTCATCTTTTATCCTAGATCAGAAAAAGATATTTCAGTAGGTATATATTTAAATCCCAGATTGTTAGTTCCCGCATTACGAGCAAAGCCTCTCTACGTTTCGGGGATTTACTGTCTTTGCTTACCTATTTCGCTAACAGTCCCAGTTATTTGTTTTATAGCCCATGAATCCCCGAACCTTGTATTTTTTTATTTTCCCCTTTTTATTTATATCCATTACTACTTTTCCAGTCCCTCATTATAACAGCAATTATTTCTTTTATTATTGCGATGCGAATTGAGTGTTCGTGTTGGGGTCTTTTGAATCAAGGATTCATTTAAATACCACTTTTAAATAGTTTCTAAATATTTCTAATCCAAAAGATACTGTTTTTTTAATGTGCTCCTAATTAATGTTTTGGCGGCCTACTTAAATCAATTTATTTGCCCTATTAAAAGTCTGTTAAGCAAGCATCTATAAGAAATAAAGCCAATTTGAAATATCATCTAGTTTTACCTTACATTTAGTGTTAATGCATTTGATATGGAAATAGAAACTATATGCTTAAAAAAAATAAAAAAGACCGTAATCTTGAATTTCGAGGATTATTATAATATACCCCAATTTGTATTATTTTGTCACAAATCCTATTATAGTATGATATAAAAAAGAAATAGGTTGTAAAGTTTAGTATTTTGACAGCAGATTTTATTCATCATGCATGCTTTAATTATTTTATAACGTGATATCTTATCTGTATCTGTTAGTTTCAGGATTTTTATCACACTGTGAAGCCTAAAAAGGACACAATAGACAGATTTCACACAACATCGAGAATATATGAACGAATTCTCGAGTACGTGGGGATCCTCACGATTACTCTCACCGAAGAAAGTAGTAATATGTAACACGCTAATAATTAAAAAGTTGTAAGTGCAAGTTTTATGTCGTGCATCTCGTGCGGGGTAATGTTCAAATAAACCAATAGGCTGCTACTGCATTTATACAAAATTATTTAATATTAAATTGTCTTGCCTTGTCTAAAAAGGTTTATTCTAAACGCTATTTTTAGAGCCTAGTGGTTTTGAGCGGTGGTCGGGCCTCAGGTGTTCCGTGAATCCGAGATTAGGTTAAATTGTATGTATACGTCTGTTTATTGTATAACCTTCACCCAAAAAATGATATTTTTTGGAGAAATGTTTTAATTCTATGCTCTATACGAATGTAAAAGTTTATAAAAATCATGATTTATTGCAAAGTAATCTAACATCACGACAAGAACGCTCTAGGTCGTAAACTGTTGCTGTTATATTCTTACAAGAAAAACTTAGGCAATTATTTAAAAATAGTTTTTTATAAGGCTGGTTAGCTCCCACCCTACTGTCAAAAATAGATCGCGAAGCCTACTCTCTTGAGTACATACAAACTAAATACGTGTACAAAATAATATTTCGCCTATTAACTTGAACCATGGTCCATTTACCTAACTACGAAATTTAGTTAACAATATAATACATGCATGGCTAATATACAATAAGGGTTTTGTTTCGAATAGCGACATTCGCGTGTGGTCGAGGAATAAGCAGGGGTCATTCGGGATGTAATTGTAGTGTGCCCTTTTTGTAGCACGCAATCGCGTGACTACCCACGTCGGTTAGTGCGGCAGTGGCGGCGCCTACTTCACTGTACAAAGTTTTCTACCCACAGCACTTCAGGATTACCACATCGTTGTGCCACAGTTAATTAACGACTTTTATAAAATTCAGGGTTTTCAGCTTAACTACACGATGTAAACGGAAATAAAATGATTACGTTGAAAAATTCTTGATTTTAAAATTACAGCGGAACTATTTAGTACGCATGTTAGGCTCTTTTTAATAGAAAAATAGTATACATATAATGTCTGTCAGTCCCCAAAGAGTCAGTATAATGAACTATGACATTTACTCTACAGCAGTGCGATTGTTGTGAGCTGTGATGATAGCTAGTAGTAGAAGTTATATAGTATTAGAAACACCACTTATTCAACCTAGCCTATTTACGTTATTAATTTATACATATTATAATTTATATTTTTAATTTCACAAGAATTGGATTACGGCTTATGGTTTTTCATGTCACTGTTTTCAGAGTTAAATTTTTAAAGTTCCATTTTTAGTCATTCATAATCTGTAGCTTTTGGTAATTCATACCTACGTCATAAATAGCTATTGTAATAATTGCAAAGTATAGGTTCTATTGGTTTAGGCAGTAAGTGAATTACAAATTATAAATTTTGCCTATTCTTTATCGGCCTAGAAATATAGTAAAAAGTCTGCATTCAATCTATCTGTTTCTGTAGTTTGCTTATTACTTACAGAAAATGAGACTTTATCAAGGTCAGCCCTTTGTTGGTATTATATTATAGGCAAAAAATTAAAACTTCCCAAGTCATTCAAGTTGAAAGGCAAAGTTCAACAATGAAATCGTTATTCGTCTAGCTTTGGAACGTGTGAATCGGATCCAAATTTAATACATTTATCATGTCACTAACTCAGCATAATTAATAGATCATGCCTCAATTGATTTCATTACTTTTTAATCTAGATTTACCTCGCTCTGTTTACTTTGTATACATTGCATCATATTAAAAATACTTTTCGAGATAAATAATCTTCGCAACCCTAACTGAGTTCGAACTTGCTCGAATCAGGTGAGTTAAAGCCATATTTCACAACGATGGCTACATGTTATTTGAAATACTACAGAACTTAAACTCATAGAAAACTATCAGATGTGCATGTATCCTCACAAACTTTTCCTATGCTTAACCAATGGATAATATCAATCTTAAATACCTTCAAAAATTTTAAATTGTGTAAAGTATTCAAACGCACATTCCACTATCGAAATACTAACTTACAAACAACTAATTACTCAATGTGAATAAAGTAAAATCTTGACATAAGAGTCGTAACTTAATTCGTTATGCAGTCATACTTAAAAATGTGATAAACGATTCTGCTTGCAATTAAAATCCGTGCCAGATATCAACTAGGTCACAATCATAGTTGGAGTGAAACATAATATGTAGTTCTTTTACATATAGACGTTAACATTTCACTTTACCCCGAACCGTCAGCCGACTCGCGGCGACGAGATTTACAAATTAAATAAAATGTACCTTTTAAATTCGTGTAAACAGTTTCATTAGCATTGACAATGATGTTGAGGATATATTTTAATTTAACAGCTTTTATAAAAAAAACTTTTTCATTTCATTAGGACGTACCTAACCGTAGACCTTTGTGTTGTTTCTGCTCATAAGCGTAATAATTTGCATTTAAAACATCGTCCCTGCTTCAATAACATTACATTTAACATAATTAATTAGCTTATTCACGAAGCTTCGTTCACATTCACTAACTCTATTTACAGTATTGTATTTATGTATTTAAAAAATAAAATTCACAAGGTTGGCAATTTTGTAGCACCGTCTTTATTTCAATAGACGACAAATTAATAGACAGACCACCTGATGGTATGTGAGCACCATTGCCCAGGTATATTATAACGTATGTTACGTTATAACAAAGAATTTACTGAGACATTGCCATGAATAAAACGAAAACCCGCTTTATTATTTTAATATTAAATCGGTAATTTATACCAGTATTCTAAAGAGAATGCGAATTTTGTGAGGCGTGTTTGTAAGTGAGAATCATATTCACTTTGTTTTTATAATATTTAGATATTAGTGTGGATTAAACCTAAGTAATCTCTACTCATTTAGATAGTTGTTCAACCGGAATAAACTCGGGACTGGCCGCTAGACTATAATAAAGTAAAGTATGATACACGTTCCATGTATTCCACAATTTCTGTCCATTTCTACAATGAGTTCTTTCAAACCGCGCGATAGATTTCAGTGCAATATCATCCTACTAATGCTACTAATATTATAAATGTAAAAGTTTGTGACGATGGATGAATATATGTTTGTTACTTTTTCACGCAAAAACTACTGATCGGATTTAGATGAAATATTAAAATAACGTATGGGCTACAAATTATAAAGGTTTTGTGTAATTTGGCCATAAAATAATGATAAATATCAAGTAAATCGGAAAAAATCCTGCTCTCTGAGAGCTATCCCGGCAAGCGCTGCCTAAACTTTTGGAGTTACATGAAGATAATGTATCGTAATATTGTTTGTCTTAAATAGTTCTAAATAAAAGTCCACGACAGCATATATTTACCTTTTAACTGGAAGTCACTATATCCAAATAAGTGAGCCATAAATATATTTAAATTGGATACTTTTTTTCCAATGCACAACTTTAGAATAATAATCAAATTCTTATCAAAATTGATACATTTGTCGTTTTTAGTATTTGATGTAGATCAACTTTGTCCATTACACAAATTAATTTGGAGGAATAGTTTTAATGTTATCACGGTAAAATTGACCTGAATGGAGCGCCATTAAGAGCCTACTATAAGTCGGCGCGGGACGGAAAGCGTAACATCATTCACGATTGGGTTTATTCTGCGGTTTTTTAGCTAATTCGATTCTCGAAGCTATTTATTATTTATTACAGTAAGCATTTTTTTTATAATTCTTTATATAAAATGGTCTGTCACGAAACTTTATGTGACAGACAAAATTCCACGCGGGCGAAGCCGCGGGCAAAAGCTAGTCATATATGTTTTTCAAGTAATGATGCCATACATTTTATTATATATAAAGGTAGCAGAGAAATCTACATTTAAGTTCATCGTCTAACTAAACTAAAGCGAAAAAATAAACACACTCCTAGTTGGAATATTTATTCAATCCACAATACAATTATTTATGTGTGTACAACACTGTTGAATTTTCCCGACAGAGTAATACTGATCCCTGATATTATCTATATTTAACAGAAATTGACATTTCTGTTTTATGTTAATATGTACAGAAACAAATAGGTTCAATTACTTCCCTAAATCACAGGAGATACCAGTACAGAATCTGTTCGTTACCTACATAATTATTATTTTGACACATCATACGCTATCAACTCAACCGAGTTGACATGTTGTTGTTTGAATGATACCAATTAAATTCGAACAGAATCGGTTAATTAATACGTCAGTTAACTATGACAGACTATGTGCGGTAAAGCCGAAGCATTTTGATGCTACCAATCCATCTTAATACTTAAAACTCACTCATATAACGTCATAATGTGTATATACGTATGGCGTCCTGTGGATAGTAAGTTAATTTTAAGACACCACTGAATTAGTCTTGTAAATTGAATTATGTAGATACATAACAAATAAATTGTAAATATATTTTTTACGGCTGACTGGATTTTTATCTTATTATATATATTTTATTTGGAGCAGGCGACGGACTTCAGTTGATAACATTTTGTAGCAACCTGTAAAAATTTAGTAATTCAATTAACAGCGTTTTCGTATTACAAAATAAAGTATTTTGAAAAAAAAAATTGATAAAATATTTCATTTTTAAATTCTCTCTCTTTATATACTCTCATTATTTTAAAGAGAATTCCTTAATTGTAACAACCAACACATAAGGATTATTATATGAAACCACTAAACTAAGTCTACAGTGTGTGCACGTCGGAACAAGGAAGAGTTTACATTCAGGAGTAGCCACTCAACAACTGGTACACTAAAAACAAGTTTGCATCTTCCGCATCACGAAAAAAATTCATAGCATCTCTGTCTTACGACACAATATTATGCTTGCATGCGAATGCGACGTCGTACATCCGCAGGGCAACGCACGCGTAGGATAGGTACATCATTACGTTCACCCCGTGACACCTGGGCCTCATCACGTTTATACATTTTCGTAGCGCTTCCGTAAGATTACGAATATTGAGATGTCTTAAGATATTCTCCTAACCGATATTATGTAGACAAATTGTCAAACATTAATGGGAGTAATTTTTTTATTGATTTAATGTTATTGTATTATTCTAAATTAATATTATAAAGACAAAATGCGAATTTTGTGAGTTTGTGTATATGCGAAAGATAATCTCCGGAATCACTGCTCAAAATTTATTTTATCATTCGAAAGGTACATTATTCCGGATAGTCATACGCTACATATCAAGCGCATGTGTAAATTAATTAATTGTTGAAACCGAACGAACTGAACGAAGACGAGCCGCTAGTTGTATATAATGTGGTTTATTCTACAAGCGGCCCGTGCTTCCATAATGTTGATGATCAATGAATATATCAGACGATAAAGTTTATATTATTTTATGGCATGTGTATTGTTCGTAATGTTATGTTATTATTACTGTTTAGTATTATATAAGTTTATTGATAAACAATTTAGTTTTGTAGTTAGTCATTTATTCAAATATTATTTTGAGTTTTACAGGTCTCATTTATGTTTCAACCGTAGTGGATTCTAGGGCTTCTTTGTTACACGTTTCGTTAATAATTATTGTGAACAGTGAATTCTTATGGAAACGTTACTCTGCTTGAATTACCAATTTGAAGAAGAAGAAGACGATGATTTTTATTGTATTATTACTAAATTTTTTTTCATATACACACTCACACACCGTGCTAGGAATCCCTGAATCGCGGCTAACATGGACGTACACAAATGTGACATTACAAACATCCATGAACCGAAAACAAACATTTATCCGTCACATAAAAGTCTGCCCCGCCGGGATAGAACCCGGGGCTTGACAGGTATGGTCACTACCAACTGGGCTATGCGGTCGTATTATCTGCTTGCAAATATATATACTGTGATATTTCGTTCCTTCATTGGATGTATTATGATTATTTATTTGTTTTTTACACATTCCACGCTGTACCGGCTTGTAATATATTTTAAAATTAAACCATAATAATATACCCATTTTACCAGTATCAGTACCAAAATAAAAGTATGTTGTCAACTTTAATATTATCACTCATTACGTTTTTTATATTTCATTTATTAAACAATTTAGATCGATGTAAATAGATAGATCCTTTTTAATCAACAGTACATCGTAGCGTATTAAGTTTAGAATTTAAGATCTCCTTTAACCGCTTTCAATTAAACAACTAATTGAATAACGGCACAACGCTACGACAGCTGCCTTAAACGGAATTGACAGCCACTATTGAATCATTCCTTAATTATTAGTGATGTGACGTCATTACCAATGAACAACTCTACCTATACTGACGAAAACCTCTACATACAAATAGTCCGAACCGTACTCGCGATAACATGAGTCGAAATAAAATTCACATTCTATGAAAATAGTTGCTATTTCTCTTTCACGAACGCACTGACCTAAATAAGGATGTTCTAGTTTTAAAGAAACAACACCAACTATGTACTGTTATACCTTGCCCCTGTAAGGCAATGTGTTAATACAACCCTTTCCCCCTTTCTACCAATTCTGCAAGTTACCATTGAGTTCTTGATTAAATACTAGCCGCTACTCTCAGAACTCCAGTCTTCTACGTGACCACATACTGCACAGACGGATGCCAAAGAATCTCACTACTACTAATTCTATTTCCATTTCGTATTATTTTGTGTTAAATAAATTAATTTCTTTTATAAAAAGAGGCATTACGATAACCCCCTAACAGAACGATGATTCAATTGAATGTAGCTGGCGTATATGTGTGTGAATCAAACTGTTAACAAAGTAAAGCAAAGCAACGTTGAAACAGATAAAAAAAAGGAGCCTACATAGCGACATATCGCTTAGAAATATTCTATAAAGTAAACGGAAATAACGCCAAAAAAATTATCAGTAGTCGCATTAAGTTGAAGCAGATAGATCTCGACGTAACTAACAGCAATGAGTTATAAACAAATTTTGTGAAAACGAATAAAAATAAGGTAAAGCCAACTAAATTTTAATTTTTATATCATCATTTTTATAATTACAATACGTAATTGTCCTACTACTGGTCGCTGTTGTCCTCTCACGATGAGAGGGCATAAGGCATAGTCTGCCACGCTGGTCAAGTGCGATTTAACAGACTTCACACACCGTTGAGAACATTATGGAGAACTCTCAGGTACGCGGGTTTTCTTTCTCATGATGTTTTCCTTCCTCAAACAATTGATAATTAATTCAAACTCTAACCTCCAGGATACTATATCTTTTGATAAAGTTTTTTTTTTACTTTTTTTTACATATTGCAATTAGCAAATTAATTATTGTTGTCAAAGTGCGATTCACAACTGTAAATAAATAATATTAATCTCTTTTTGTGGTTATTTTCGAAGATTCCATTTTTCTCATAAAAAGTATTTAGAATACTATGTATGTATATTGATTAGTTTTACGATTGATACCGTTACTCTTCATAAATTAATGTCCACGGATAGCGGTGATCGCATAACATATAATTACATAAATCTGTAGGCTCTGTCTGTACGTTTAATGTTATTGTCATATTTCATGATACATATTTGTTTTACGACTCACTGACCCAAATTCTACTATTTCCTCATTTTTGATCTGTCTGTATGTATGCTCTTCTATAATCAAAGATAACCTGTCAGATCTTGATGAAAATGAGTATATAGGAAGTACATAAGATTGCGCAAATTATAAGTTACATATTATCGGTAGATTTTATGGTTATCATAAAATAAAATCATTATTTCTGTATTTCTTCAACAGGCCTATTAATTTCTTTCCGTGTATGTGTCATAATATTACTACAGTTTTCTATTAGATATTCTCTTAGATAATTCGTTTTCGTTTGTTGGTAACATATAAAGATAAAAGGTATGTAATTGTCTTATTCATTATTATTCTCTAGTGTTATGTTACACCATATAAATTATAGAATATTGTTGCAGAGATAAAGATAAAAAAATAAATCATACACATGAAATTATGTTAACAATGTTAAAACAAAATTTGAAATTCTTGAAATATCTGCGCTAACGAAATTTCAGCTAATTATGATATAATAATATTATTTTGGATCAAATTCGAGACGTGACCACAGTCCTGTCTTAATTAGTTATTTCTCATTTTCAAATTCTCTACTATTGCATAATTGATAAATCAAATAACTTATTATCTCCATTGAGGTAATTCATATTCATATTCCTAAAGGTTTAGAATAAGAGATTTACTAATTATTTACGATTAAACGTAACTTTTCTGTTAACAAATAAAATTGAATTGAATAACATGACTATCCCTTTGCTAGTTTGTGGGATAAAAATCTACAAAGATACTTTCCACAAAGAACTGCGATTTTTAAAAACCAAACAAAAAATATTCTTGTATACGTAGCCTAAGTATGCTCGCTTGGCGCAAAGCACTTTTTATATACAAAAATGTGTCAGTTTTTCTACCTACACGCTACCTATTCGGCTGCCTGAGAATTATCCGTGTTAAACGCGGTACATACTTCGGCTGTAATTTATTTTCCAAGAACGTCATCAGTTGCACTAATTGTATTATTTTCATACCGTCGTATTTCACCACTAAAATTTTAAATTTCTTTCAAAAACACTTTAATGAACATATGTAGAGAAAATCCCAGAAAGTAGTAATAGCGACGCTTGAAAGGTTTTAAGGGAGTTTTTAATTAAAGGACCTACTTCATGAAAATTTGGAATAGCGTCGCAGAGCTATAAATTAGGTCTGCGAGTTACGTTTAAACATTTTTATCATAGTCCACCGTTTCGGGTTGTGAGCGGAGGAAATAAAAAGTTCAACGCAAATTAATACGAATTTATGACCCAAATACGAGAGTTATTTAACAAAGGCCAGTTAGATTAGTGTCACGGAACGTTAGAACAAATAGGGCGCTGTGACCCTCATCACATCTGAGCCGGACAGTCCGGTGACAGGATTAGCGCCTTGTCACAATTCAGTAGTCGTTGCCTAGTGTTAGTCATACAGAATATCCATTTACATCACGTGTAATGTAATTGTGTTAGGCGGTATTTCACAAAGTGGTATTATAAATGCTTGAACTATTCAGGAGGTAGACCTAAGCAAACAAATATATTTTCCTGATATTCCAAGCTACATCAAACACAAAATTTATATTCATTTTATCGCAGAAACAAATTACCGGATTATATTTGCCAGTTCATTAAATTCTGTCAGCATTACGTGCTTGTTGCACGAACAAAAATCAATGATTATTCTATTTAAAATTTTGTTAATTTTTTATTATAAAATATTTTTATGCCTCAACGGGCACATTGAGTTTGTAAAGTTTGAGTTAGTTGTTGATTTGACATAATGGTAATCCCATTTGCAAGCCTGAAAATAAAAGCAGATAACTCGTCACAGGATAAATATTCCGATATTAAAATGTGAATTTCGTCTGGCCTTCATCAATAATGCTTTTAATAAAACATTTTGATGTATTTTTTCTAATCCCGTAAGAAAATGGAAAAATTTGTAATGGGAAAGTTATTAATAATCTTGATTGTTTAGTAATTTGAAAACATTGTAACCCAGTTGGTAGTGACCCTGTCTGCCTGCTAAGTGAAGAGCCTGGGTTTGATAAGAGGTGGAGCGGATATTTATATAACACTAGTTGACCCGGCAAACGTTGTTTTGCTATATAAATTATTAATTATAGATATCGCTAATTATAATAATTTTACTAAAAAACAATATTAATCCCTTTACGCAATAGAGTGTACGATATGTTTTGTTGTCCCATCTTTAGCTAACTGAAACAAACTGGATGGTTTGCCCACTCGAGAGAATGACACGTATAATTGTCCGTGTGAAAAACATGGTGTGAAATGAATTAATGATAAATTTATTATCTATTACGATTTATGCATAAACAATAATAATAATGGCCGAAAACTGTAGGTAGTGAGAAATGAGATCTCATCCCTACTCCGTGCTGTTTACTGGGTCAGAAATAACACCGGTAGACGTCTGGCGGGAATAACTGATCAAGTGATAATTAATCAGTTATCGACTTGGGTTGAAAATTTGTGAATTACTAATATCGCTATTAAAAAATGGTGTTTGATGGTAAAAGGATGAAAATTTAGGGTTACATGTATTTTTAATGCCACATTATAAAAAAAATTGTCCAAAAAATAAAAAAATAAAATTTGGCGTGGGCCACCCTTATCACTTACGAGTATAAAAATTAGATAACAATTTGTTCTCAGACCTACTGAATATACATATAAAATTTCATCAAAATCGGTCAAGTCGTTTCGGAGGAGTATGGTAACTAAAAGTGTGACACGAGAATTTTATATATTAGATATAACTATTACAAATGTACCCTGGATGTTGAGAGAACTCCAGTATATAGGGATATGAGTGTTTATACCTATATTTTTATAAACAAATTATTTAACCTTACCTTCGTTATCTAAACAACAAAATTATGTAGTAAAGTGTTCCGCTAAAATATTTTTATTTTAAACTTCTATACCACAGATGGAACAGGCCGAAACAGTACGTGGGTTAATTTAGGCCCCAATTTTGTGGCGTCAAATTGCGATAGAGTAGAAAATACGGTAAAAAGCAATTTAGATCACAAAAAAAGTTATTGGGAAGAATAAGCTAGGTACTTAAAACTTTTTAATTACCGACCGAGAATATAATTATTTTTCGTCAATTCAGTTGTCAATACTTAGGTAAGTAACTTTGGTGACAATATTTTTTAACATCAAATAATATTTATAATTTTTTATCTGTTTAGTCCTAAGTGTCGAAAGTCGTGGTTTGGATATACGTTTCAAATTTATTAACAAAAATACATTTCCAAATAAGTATACATATAATTCAAAATTTAACACGAATGCTTAATGCTAAATTTCTTCTTCAGCTTACTTTTTGGAGGTGAAATTACATAATATCCACGGCTGCCTAAAAATAACTTTGCCTTGGAAATAAAAAACCGATATACCTCAAGCTTTGGGCCTACTGGAAGAAATTTATGATTAAAAATAAGTAGTGCCCTTGTACAAACTTTTCATATATATGTTGTTTTCTCTAATTTTATTGTATGTACAGATAAATAAATCAAACTATTGTTAGTCACGAAACATAAATAGAATTAGTTCTTGAGGTTTCTGAATAAACTTATTAATAAAACCATTTACTGCTTTATCAGGGCTCTATTATGATATAAATAAAATAAATATACAACATTAATCTGAAGAGATTACAAATAACAAAAACGATATTTATTTAGCAAATTTCAATCTCAGGATAAAATACTATTTTACTTGTTTGTTTGGCTGAACTGGTTTGGTTGATAAAGTAATAATTAATATGATAAATGAACAATTAACGTTTATAGTGTGTATTAAATCATTTAGTACTGTGTTTTAAACCAACTTTCAATACTAACTTTGAGATTCTCACACAACAACGTGCCGAATTTACAACGAACTACAAAATTTGCAGTAAAATCTAATGGGATAAACTTTTACTCGGTTTCAAACAAACACTTTGTGAAATTTTGTGTTTTGGCTCTGAACCACAGTCTGAATTGAAAATTGTCCCTATTCAATAAAAGTCGCTCTAGAATATCGTATGAAGTTTTGTTATTGTTGAAATGATAAACGGTTCGCCTGGGAACATGTATGCCATTGCATCACGATTTTTTGTAAAATGCTTCTTCTTATATCGTCAAAATTTAAGGATGGGTACCTACATAGTTGAAACGGCTAAGAATTATATACTTACATATACACTTATATACAATTTATGCTGCACTAGAGAGAGAGAGAGCTCATCTTCAATGATCCGTGACGTTCTTTGAGATAATTTAGATATGCAGATGGATTATTTTTCTTTTTAATCGTGCCCTCTTCGCAGAATGATGATGGTATCGTGACAACGAATTAGAATTGTTATTATCGTCAGCAATAGTACTTGATGCAATGCTTGTTCATCGACTTCTGCATATGATATTGCGTGCACATTGTACAAGAGTACATTCTCCTTCAGATTTAATAAAATCTCTTCGGCGCGTAGGAGATACTCCGCGATACCGACTTCCCTGTATATGACTTCGGATCACTAGAGGTTGTTGAGCCGTGATACCCAAAATGGTTTAAATCGACCCCCAGCAGTCGGCGAAGAGCTGCAAGGGGGCCACGTCAGCGGAAAAAAATAGGGTCCATGACACGGAAATAAAGGTCCACGATAGTGGACCTTATTTAGACAGGTCATGACTTGATTTTTGTATTTCTATGAATGAAATGATCCATATTTATATACGGATTATAGGTACGTATTTACTTCATTACTTTACTTATGTTTTTATTTTTTTGTGTGTAAGTTTTTATATTGTAAAAAATATTTTTCCGCAGTAAATTAGGTTTCGCCTGGGTCAACTTTTTAGCTAGACCTCCAACTTTGTCTGTGCAAAAGATCACGGAGAATTTTTGCTTATTTTTTACGTGAAAGCGTAATAAACAGACCTACCTTTACTACTACGGTTTAGTATACAAGCTTATTTTCACAATTATAATATTGCTAGCGAAAAGAGTATATTATAGTGCACAGCATATATATTTTGGCAGCAATATAAATATTCTTGATCCAAGATAAAAGATAGGAAGCCCAAAATTATCTCGGACGAAGTAAATTTTTTTTTGACTTAACACTAATTTGACACTAAACTAGCTGTCAACCACACATTTGAAGTTGCAGAAAATCAATATTACGTAAACAGAGGGTCTATCCAAAACAGAACAACATGCGAAGTGGTCGACAAGGTAAAACAGTTTGGGGAGCTCTGCTCTATAGGATTGTCACTTCGATGATATGCCCGAAATATTTTAAACTGGCTTTGTTCGGAGGAAAACATTGTCTGTTTAATAACAAGTTTATTTCAAATGGACCAGTTTGTACCACGTTCGGTCCAGAATGGTCGGAGTGATCATATGCTACTATTTCTATATGGCATATAGTTCACATATAACAGAAGTACTTATCGTGATCACACTTTGTTGATGTAATATAACGCGGTAATATTTAAGTGCGACCCTCATGGTAGACAGATTTTGTAGTGTAAGGGGCTGTATAAGTTCTCGTTATGCTATGAGTTAATATGTCTGGCTAGCTACCTTCGCTTACAGAATAAATCATGGGGTGTTTTACGTCATTAAATTGCAGCACATCGGAGAGTGAGTAATAAGGTCTCCGCTTCTATGTCGATCGGCATCGCGTCACTGATACCTTAGGTGATACGAACGCGAATAGGTGACGATAAATACCATCATATAGCCTTTTTAATTTATTTCGTTTCTGTAAAATTTTAAAAACAAGATTTTTATTTGTCTCTTAACTATGAGAGGCACCTTGTGTCATTAAAAAGTGATCGGTCGAGTTAAGTAACTTTGAGCGCTATCGGTATTTAAATAAATAACAACCGACTGTGCTCCGAAGGGCACAGTAAGTCATTCCAGAGCAGCAGCCAGCTCATTTCGGTGCTTCTGATACTTGAGTTGACCACTAAACCCTCCAGCAACCCTGATGCAAAGTCTAGAGTAGACCTTACCAATTATTAGGAGAAACCTATGCCCTAAAATAGCCACTATTGGAAACAGTTGTAAAAACATCAAGAAATTCCAGCCAAATTAAGCGAACCATATAAATTTATGCTTAGTTAACTACAGCAGACTTTCTGCAGGGATTAAATGAAACCCCAAAATATAAACGTTACTTAATCCAATATTCTGATAGTCTTCCGTGAAACACGTACAGAATTACTTTTACTAGTACAAAGAGACAATATGTCGAACATAAGACCGAACCATTTATATACAATACAACATTACCTTTAATCTTGAGAGTAGGTATAATACTTGAAGTGTAGGCATTGTTTGATGTATTTGTTATCGAAAATACAGTATTTAATTTAGGTTGCTAAATATAGTACGTGTAGATCAGAGCTCCTCAAACTTTTTTACTTTATCGATCACTTGGCATGTTTTTCGGTTTTGGGTAGACCCCCTATTTACAAAATATTGTTTTTTTGCAATTTCATCAATTTCAAATGTGATTTGACAGCTGGTTTAGTGCTATTTATTTTGAAAGGTTTTTGTAACCTTTCAAACTTTCTTTAGCAGAACAGGGTGTCGTAAGAGGCGACAGAAGCCAGGCCGTTTGGTGGTAGGGCTTCGCGTATGGAATATATTATCAATATTATTATTAAGTCATTAATATTATTTCTGGTATATCTATATCTATCTGGTATATCTTTCCGTGAAGCCTACCTGGCTAGCTACCACCCTCCTGCTTGAGTCAGCCGCCAAACGACTCGTCGTGTTCCGGCTGGGAGCTTGAGAGCAAGTACTTTATTTCTAACATTTTTCTCATTTCTGGCCGACAAACCGTACTAGTAAAGGTAGGTAGACACACAGACAGATAGAGAAAAATTTTCAAAATGGTCAATTTGTCAATGTGTCATAAAAAGAATATCTTACATGAAATTTGACAAAAAAATGGAATGTACAGGCACAGAGACTATCAGGGCAGAGGTTGAGAGCCTACCATCTGCACAGTTACGTGTCTTCACTACATACCAATATCCGTTAAGATCGGTCTAGCCATTTTTGAGTTATATCAAGACATACACGACAATCTCAATAGATTTATATAGTAGTATAGAATATATGAAGGAGGTAATCCTTTGCTGACAAACACTTAAGACAAAAAAGATAACATTATTAATACCTAAGCGCAAAAAAATTGTATTTAACATAATACGCCGAGCCTTTTAAAATTGCCATACGCTACTATTTTACCAACATCAATTCTGGCGGTTGCTAACAAAATAAGCTGTTCTACAAAACATTTCTTAAAGTAGCTAACAATAAAAGAATACAGCCAGAAAGTAGGACCTCCGACTGCTTTAAAGATGATATTGTCTTAAACTGTGTACTGTTGTATAGAAGAATACAGGTTACGGAAATCAATAACAGGTTAGGTAATATTTCGTCGGTTTTATAAGTAAACATATTGAATACATTATATCACCATTCAGCACACGTAAAAGTTAGGACGTGCTTGGTTTTCTGATATTTGAAACAACGCCATCCTTGACATGAAAACAAATCAAACTTTCCCGTAACTATTCATTGTATGCTGGTACCATTATATTAATACCTACTGCTTTTTATATGCGTTGTACTAGTTTTATTCACGTTTCATTTCAATAACATTTCCAGTGGAAGCATTAATTAATAATCCGGCAGAATGTGTTATTCGTAAGTGACGAAATAAATTAGGCATGTTTAGGAGCGATCGTTGATTAGTTAAACTATGTTGAAGTCCTTCGGAGACATATGTAAATGCGTCCAACTCTTTGACAATCTACAACTTCTCTGTACCGGAGCTATGTGATTGAGAACATTGCATCACGAGAAGTGATGCAGCTGGCTGCAAATAGAAGGATGAAAATATTCCTGTTTTTCAACTAAAACCGCTGTAAAAGAAACCCAAATGTTGTCATTCCGACAGACAAAATACATTTATGCGAAGGTTCGTCAACTTAAAACAAAGAGGTCCAATCTGAATAACTTGTCCGCAATTAGAAAGAACATATTCTGGACCACGTATAAAACGGTTTAACAAATTAAGCAGTTAAGATAACAAATGCTTTAGACCGAAAATGCCCAAATGTATCAAGAAGTACATTGTATCAAGACAATAAGAAAATTATGAGTGTTCATCCATACTAATGGAACCACAACATTTACTCTCGTGTCAGTCTTACAGCACATTTGGCAGTTATCTAGTTAATAATATCATTGTTTTCATACTCACCGTAGACACATTATTGCATAAATTCCTTTCTATCCTGAAAAGATTCACAAGGTTTGTAAAATATTACTTTTGCTCGGATAATTTGCATATTTAATAGCAAAATGTTTCCTTCTGTCTAAACTATTATTACACAGTATAAATGATTTCAAGAATAGAATATTGAGATCAATGCAATAAATATTTAAAATTCGACATCTTATACCTTAATTAACATTTCACAACTGATAATGGATCAAGAGTAGGGTTGTCATGCGTCCAGTATGTAGAGATAAATTTGAATTATTGATACAATTTAACCCTTGGTCGAGCAGATAAGATTAAATCGATATTTGAATTGTAGAGGTCATTAATTCACTGCACAGAAAAACCTATCCATAAAAATGGAGATTGGAGAAAAATGGATATTTATAGACCTAACATCATTTGACCAATCATCATAGTTGTCACATATACATACAATCCAGGAAACTTTATCGTTTCGTAAAACACTGACCCAGTTGTATACAGTGCATTGAATATATAAATAAAAGATATCTATATATTAGACAAAACTGCCACGGGGTCGAATTTGTACCGTACGAGGAGGATTCCAGAAAAATATAACTCAAGAGCAATCCTATAAGGGGTCTAGTTTTAGTCAAATCTTGTAGCCCAATTCGTACAGACCTTCCCGTCGAGCGAAGGATCCGAAATTAAATTTCCTGTCTAGGTAAACATTAAGTAACAGATAAAAGATTGTTCTAGAGTTCTACCAACCACAATATAAGAAATCTAAGTGTTTCAGTGTTCATTCGTTTTTGTTAAAATATTATTTGGAAATTTTAATGTTATCGATATAGACGGTCAAACATATTTTTATGGAATATTTGTCTGCCTGAACAGATTTAAATGACACTTGGCATTTTAGAAGCTTATGTTATGGATCATAATCTAAAATACTTTTGATCCTGGGACATGGATCTGTTCCCTCGAGACAGGAAATAAAAATTAATATAGTCATTCTATTATTATGGCTGTAAATAATATTTTGATTGACTAAATTGAATTGTATAAGTAAATAAACGTATACTCATCATTGACTTGTAACCGGCTAAGAAGGAAGCGTAAAACTGACTCTCAAGTAATACAACTGAAATAAGATACGCTTTTTACATCATAATTTTTTTACTAGCTGTCATCAACGCCTGACAATATTTATTATCGCTTACCTGACAATGACTACATGACTACATAATGACTTACAACAAGACTTGAGCCATAAATAATTGATTTATTGTGTACCCTTTAATACTATCCTCTGACGATACTGACGCAATGGAATTGAATCTAATTATCAAAGTCCCAAAGTTCAATTTTAGGTTCTTTATGGGAAATGATAAATCGTATGGATACGGAAGAGTTGATAGCGTTTATTTAATAGTAATTTAAGACAACATACCCAAAATAACTAAAATTTGTACGTTGATTTACAAACAAAGTATACAATTAATTTTGTACTCCCAACTGACAACCAATCTTTAAGTTCATCAAAGGATCGCTCTCGACTCTCGTCTCCAGCGACAAAACTTTTTTGCTGGTATATCGAACACATCTCAATTCAACACACGCAGTCCTGATAAATTAAATTTTGAAGACTCAAAAAGCGAAAATGACGAACATCTGCTACCTTTGTGTCGATAGGCTACTTATCTGGAATACAAAACAAAGCCACATGCAACATTATTGCACAATAGGTGCGCATCGTCTCCAGTGTTAAAGTTGTGACGTCCTAGTAAAATCATTGCCGCATCTGTCGCTAATGTTGCCAACTTTCCACCACAAACGCAATTACAGGGAGAACCCGCATAGAGTAATTGTATTATATACGCATGGTGAGACAAAATAAATGAACTTTTTAAAGTTAAGTATACGACATTTTTTGAATATCAATAACATAAAAGTCG
Source organism: Megathymus violae (assembly GCA_003671415.1). NCBI lineage: Eukaryota > Metazoa > Arthropoda > Insecta > Lepidoptera > Hesperiidae > Megathymus > Megathymus violae. The sequence continues at coordinate 1,424,504 of PDGT01000062.1, read as the reverse complement.
ATTTCCAAATCTAGATAAATTACATACCTATGCATTCAATATTTACTCAATAATGACACTTATTGGAATTATTACGCTCATTTATAATGGTTATTATTAATGTTAAAGGAGTTTATGACTTATTTATGAATAGGGTCCTTGAATCAGTAATGGACACTTTTATAGAATATTTTAAAGTGAAATAACCCTCACGAACATTTTTTTAATTATACTTCATCCAGTGAAATATAAAATGTTAAAGCATAGGACCGTAAAAACATTTTATTGTCATTCAAATTATATCCCATTCGGTATCACAGGAAATTTTAATTAGGGGATGAGTGAATGTTTACTTTCATAGAATATAAGAATTCATAACAATTAAATCGAAATTGGTTATTTTTATTTGAAAATACTTTTCAAAAGTCAAACTACGCAAACGCTACAAGCCGCTACGTAAACGTAAGTAAAATAAGTAGGCCTAGAAAAAAAAGCGACAGCAAAACTCTCAAGGATCAACTCTATATTAATGTTATTTTCATCGATAGTAGAATTGCGATAACAGCAAAACTATCCACATGCAATCAAAGTCACTCACAAAATTATTTAGTACAACTTGCAAATTGCAGGATATTGCTTACAAAGTTACCACAGAAACTGCTCCCATAATTATTACGTCGAGAACTAATTTCCTGAACCACAAATACAATTAGAAAATTCTAAACGAGCTATATTCGTACCTCATGCAATACAAATAAGTATGTAGTATATAGTAATCATAATACAATATTGCGATGATAATACCGCCGTTACAACCAAGTCATAGCCTAGTGGATTGACTATCGGTTTTAAAACAATTATAAACATTTCACAGTTCCAGAAAAAGGGTATTACATAGCCGGGTGGATAAAGATTCCTTTAGAAATTACGGAAATGCCATAGTGTAAATTAAAAGCCCAAAAGCATCCATTTAAAGAACGGTTATCACAAATTAGATTATTACTTTAAAGATAAACAGCTATATTTAGTTGTAAGTGTTAGCTGTAACTGTGAGAATAAAAAACACTGTGAAAACCAACTTAAAATAAATTTCATTTTATTGAAATTTATTTGTTTCATTATTATTTTTTTATTTAAATGTAACTTTATTGTGTAACAATAATAAAATTAATTATTCTAATAAACAATACAATTCGTTCGTTTTTTTTATTTCTTTAATTCATAATACCATGTACGATAGCCGTCGTAAAAACCAGTTTGTGATAGTTTTAAAGTCCAAAGATCAAATGTCTGACACTATTGTTTTATCCATCGCTCAGCAGGGCACACCACGCGGAGGCAAAATTTCCTGAGAGAACCGGATTGATGGAGCGGCTTACCCCCTCGTACATTTATCCGTTAGGTTAAAGTTATCTAGTTTCGAAAACTGAAAAATAAATCATAGGCTACCAAAGATCTAATGCTATAAATATCTGTCTATGTATCAGTAATTGCTTGGCCGGATTCAAAGTTCTGTAACTATAAGTGAATTGCTGCAAGCCAGATTTTATTATAGTCTTTTTTGTACTCTCAAATATTAATAACAGGCAGTCTATCCAATACCGGATAAAGGCATAAGATTTCCTGGAAAGCCATATATATTTTAAAAAGAAATTTTAACAATACGTCGTCACGGAATCCAAGTTTTATTTGTTAGGCAGCACGTGTGTCGCATCCGCGATATTGAAATAGAGTAGAATTTATGCAGATTACATTGCGCCCTCCGTTATAGAAATATTTTACTAAGATCGATACTCTGGCAAAACTGTAATAATGTTATCGATAAAGAAGTTGATGAAGGATTTTACGTTATGACGCGTTGATTGAATTGTACCGTTAGTAGTCCACTTCAAGGCACGGGTCTTACCTCGTAATAAGGATATTTATATTTTCATATATAAATAGATCAGAGGTAATGGACACGTCTACATTGAGATTATAATTATTTCACTTTGTTCATCACAACCTATCTCACTACTGGACTGGAGCGAACATCAAAATGAAAAAGGTTAAGCCCATAACTTCATACATCTTAGATACTCGTAATATTATAGAGAGCTCTCAAATATTCAAGTGTCCTCATAATATTTTCCTCATTGATTTAATTGATAAACGACCCATAGCCCAGTTGGTAGTGACCCTGCCTGCCGAGCGTGGGGTCCCGGGTTCGATTCCCGGCCGGAGCAGATATTTATGTGACAGATAAATGTTTGTTCTCGGGTCATAGGTGTTTGTGATATGATAATTGTGTATGTCCATGCCACCCGCAACACAGGAAATCCTAGTGCGGGGGTGTGAGTGTGTAAACGTTTATTATTATTATTATTATTATTTGTTTAAGGTAAATAATATCTTTATGTACGTGAAATCAAAGTTCGAAGCACTAGAGCTTATACTATTTCACCGTGTCTTTTCTCCGTTACCTAATTCTATTTAAAATTTAATTACAAAAGTCGATCCGAAACTCCTATAATTAAGAAACTCGAAAACATCAAAGCTTAAAATTTACTCATTACTTTTTAATTTAATTTAAGTTTAAATAACGTAAGTCGTACGATACACAACAGTGCTCTCTCTAAGGAAATAGTGAAATATCACGGCCTAGTTTCAACTTTTGTCTTATCAAAGCAGTTGTTTCCGACATCCACAAGCGGTGGCTCTGCTCAAACACGCCTAACCAAAGACAAAGAAACTTCCGTAATAACATTTTATTTAACTAAGAATAAGTTTGTGAGTTTTGCAAACTTATCACTGAACGCTATGACACTTCAAAGAATCTTCAGAAGCAGACCGTTAAATAATTATAACTGTACTGGAAACCGACTTGCAAAGTTGTCTCTTATCACTGGTACATCCTACCTCCATTGTAATTACATTTAACATACGTTATAGTTAGTGTGTAAGTTGAGGGAGTAGACTGTTATTTTTCTTAGCCTCAGAGATATTTTAATGCAGCGGTAGGAAAGTCTTATAATCTACTTAACAAGTATTTGTTAAAACCATTTAGAACCGGCACGTTCAAATAAAGTTAAGAGCAATTCGAAAAGCACGATAGGGCTTATGATTTTTTATCACCAACGATCATTTGTCTAAATCGCCCCAAACTTGCCTAACTTTTCTCATCACAACATTGACACAAACTGTAATATTTGGATCGTTTGCTGTTTAACGCGATTTAGGACAGAGGCTCGGTTGAATATTAACTTTAAAAGTATATGTACATAGCCTGTACAATTGGTTAACGCAATAGACCATAAACAGTTATCAATATAGTTAAGCATGTGAAAACATGTGAAGTTAAAAGTCTAAACTAGTAAGGCTTTTTGATATTTCAGCTTCAGTTTAAGTTTTTTTTTACTGAATAGCCAACAAATGAACAGAGTAGAATTCGTCACTGTCACTCCTCGATGTTCATAACACTAAACACATCATCGCGTTGTCGGCCAAGACGAAAACTGGAGACGAGCATATTGCTGGCTCTGCGATACTGCAACCGGAACACTTAGAAATATTTTCAGTTTGCTACTAAAAAGTTACCTACAACCATGTACACACATCCTCGTGATTAAACTTGACCTCTAACAGGATAGACTGTTCGCCATAGCCTCAAACCCCACCCCAAAAATGATAATTTTTACAGATAAAAATGGATAGGTAAAAATTAATTGGCTCATGCACACTCTAGCGAGGAATGCAAATTCGGCGCTCTATCTTTTTAACTCGTTAGTCTCTGGGCTATACTAAACCCGTGACATTAAGTAACACAATAGTCATACTAATACCCTGCGCGCTGGACGTCATACTTTGGTACAAAAACAAAAAAACGTCTTATCCTAAAACTTCCGCTTTGTGGTAAGTGCTTTCACTAAATTTATAACTTTTTATGAGCTGGATAAATTAATTTTGTTAATTTTTCGCCATTAAAAGCGGCTTAACGATCTCTTGAAAATGGATAGAAAACCGAAGATATAATTACGGAATCGCTTAAATTTAATTTGGACTTCGAACCAAACAAAACTAAGTCTTATTAGAACCTTTGGAATACTTTAAAGAACATTCGAATCGATTGAATCGTTCAAGAGATATCGTGTGTAAAAAAACAAAGATTAGACTCCACAGATCTCAAGACATCGAGATCTGATTAAAAACGCTTTTTAATAGAATAATTTTCCTTTTTGTACGAAAATTCTCCATCGCATAGCAGTAAGTTAAAAAAACTCGATTCTATTAAACCGAATTTTTATCAGTGTGCTTTATAATTGACTGTATTCTTTTTATTTCACACGAATAGTTGATAGACGCGTAATCATTAGTGGTCACCACCGCCAATGCACAACTACAACTTCAAACAAAATTAGGCAATATCGGAAACATCAGGTAACACCAAGCAACATCAGGGTGGTGACTGGTACTTTGATGAACAAGATGGGAGCGCTACACGCTTCTATCGTGTCTCTTGAAGGCAATCAAACAAGAAGAAAATAACTTTGTATCTCTTGTCATCATCTAACATTTAAATCTAAGTCCAATAAACATGATTGATTTTCTGTGACAATTCAAGCGCATCGTTTCCACGTCGGATATCGAATGTGATGATTTTTATAAACTTAAATGGCCAGATGCGTACATAATATTTAAAAAAGGAATAAGTATAAACTTTTAAACGACCACAAAATAGATAAATATTAGGTGTACATTATGTGTACTGACTCGTATGACGTGAGAGTCTTCAAGACGAGAGTGAATAGTATTTTATAAGCAAATGCGTTCAACATTTTCTACTTCATTACATGGAATTCTTGTCAAGCATTAACTTGTGTAAAAATAAACTCAAGCTACGTACTAATGATACGCTTGTGATTTAAAGTGAACTTATTTTGAATTTCGAAATCCAAATCAAATCATATCTCAATTAAAGAGATCACGCGATAGAAATTTTACAGATAACTAATTGAATAGTACAAATTAAAGGTCCAGTAGATTTATTACATAACGAAAAACTATAAATTCATACCTACAAAATTTTGCAATACACTTACGGACGAACTAGTTTAGAAGGCACGCTATTCATTATTAAAACAAACACTAAAGAGCTAAGTAAGATATTTCTCTACATAAACCATGAATAACAAATTATGATAGAGCAAGGGGCAATTTAATCAGGGATGTTTTGGAGCTCCGTCACCGTAACCGAAACTATCAAATATTAGAAATAAAAATATATCCCAAACCGTAACCGGATCCGCTAAAAATGTTTCGGATAATTTCGGATGGGAGCAGACTCTACATAAAAGAAGTTATGAAAGGTTTTCGCCGGCCGAACCGATACACAAGCCCGTCATTCTCATTTTAGACAGTTCGTTATTTCATTTTTAAGGCTATTATTTTTTCTGTGATTACAATATCGCATAATACCTAAAGGTATCTCAAACCTTGTAAATACATTATACACATACATTATACATTTTTGTACGTTGTAAATCATCTGCTATCCATACCCGCAATTATCCGAAACAATCGGCTAATCTGAAAAAAAAAACATCTCCATAAACGTAACTTAAACCGGTTAAATATTATTCGTATATCCGTATCCATATCCAGATCCGAAATTTCATATCCATAACATCCCTAAATGTAATGTTCTGAAGCGCACTAGCACTCACAAGAACCATACAAATATATTACTTTATGTAACCAATGTAATGGATAGATAGATCTGTGTATTATTCAAACAAATACTCAGTCACTAAATCAATTCCTTGCACTATATGTGCATTGCTTATTACATCACCACAAATTAAATAATATAGATACATAAAAACCCCTAGATATATTTACGGCGTAAATAAATAAATAAATAAATATATATATATATATATATATATATTTACAAAAAACAGTGATAGCCCAGTGATTTGTGCGTAGATCTTCCATGTCGAAGACTCGAGTTCGAATCCTGCACGCACCTTGAATATTTCAAATTACGTGCGTATTACAAATTAATTATCACTTGTTTCGGTGAACGAAAACATCGTGAGGAAGTCTGCATGCATTGGGAGTTCTTAGTGGATAAATGAATACATGGTATGGAGAAAAATTGCAATTGTTCTCCATGCGTTTAAAAAAGGCTTACAAAGACATAAATGTGAACTTATTAGTTTTAAAGAAAGATTAGTTAATTAGTTTGCTAATTGCGATATATATAATTTTCGAACCTTTCGAGCAACATTTACTAGTTTCCAGATTTAATTGTACCATGTTAAATACCGCAAAAAAAATTACCAATTTCAATTTATTGTACTTATTGTATTTAAATCTTAATCGTGAGTTTTAACTTAAATTTAGCTTAGGATTATTTTTGGTAAGGTAAATCCAACATTACGCAACATTATCAACATGCAGAGGTAGAAGAAACAAACGTGTAAAGAAAAGTGTAAAGAAAAATATCAGAAACATTCAGAACAAAGCTGTCACTAAGTCAATAATCTTATGAAGTGATCATATCGTTGAGTGCTAATGCGAATGCCTTTTCTTTTTATTTTACAATGGAAGAATGTAGTTTCAAAGACAAAAAAATGGCAATGCGTGTCCGAGAACTGCCGACGACACAATCCCTTTAGTGGGTAACGAACTGACCGACTACAGCTGGAAGCCGGCAAATAACAAGTCATTGCACTTTACGCTCTCTTTCTATGTTACATTTGAACTAAGCCCATACATTTATGTTATATTCCGAATGAACTTTGTGCATTTTTATATGATTATTAATTTAATGTTTCAGCTGTATGTCTGACGACATTTCTCAACAGCCTCTTCAAAATTTGTGTCTTAGTCTCATCCACGCTATAAGGCAACTGTGCTGAATTTTCTTTTTAAACCCAACTAAGCTATACGTTGTCTTCTAGGTAGTCAATAATACTGGGAAAATCCTTATGACTCTCACAACCAAATAAGGACATACTTATGGAAGAAATACAGATTTTTTTATTTAACATTTTATAATTTAATGCTGATGGTCAGCAACATAATCCTAGGTGATGACGCCCACTCACTTTGTAACAGTCTATTTATCTCGCATTGAAATTACCTATGAGTACATTATAACAAACCAGCCAACACACATGCAGTTCACCTGCCGCTAATTGACTGCAGTGCACAAAAAACTATGAACTAAAATATAACCACAATTCCTTCACAATTCAGACTCAGAGGAAATGTGAAACTGCTCAAATCTTCTAAAGCCACAACACAATGTTGCTTGACGGATTTTATTTCACAGCAAAATCAAATGAGGAAAGGTAAGCTAAGCTACACTTAACTTTGTCTTGTGGAAATATATGACCTGCAAATTATCTGACATATTTCACTAGGCCATTTACATATGTACAACTCTCTCCATATGTGGTAATGATTAATGGAAATATTAAAATTCCTATACTTCTAACATATGACGATTGTTAAAATATGAAGTCTTTTCAGTTTTAAACAACCTTTTACCATGACCGCGATACTTAATATTACTTTTTGGACAATACTTGTAATAGATTTTGCCAACGACATGCCAGCCACCAATATCTCTGACCTGAAAACTCGATACCGCTTGAAACAACTTGCTTTATAGTAGAATATCAGACAATCTTTATAAAAGTTACCTATACGCTGGTGTATAGCACTTGCTATGTATGAAATATTTTAGTCTGCAATAATACTACTATGTCCTACAAATACGATAATAATTTATGGGAATCCTCTGCTGTGTGTGCCTTCAAGCAAACGGCAATTCTTAAAATGCCAAGTGCGATTAAATCAATCTTTCATTGTAATAGCTGTACACTATGTGCCTTTTTTGATGATTAATAGTTTTATACCGTAGTCGATTTTGCCTGCGACTTCATTGGTTAGAACTGAGGAACCAGAGTCACCCTATTGTATAAGATTCTGACTTGTGTATCAAAACTATTTTCATGATACATATGACAATTTTTATGTCAGTTAGTAAGTTTACCAACTGTAAAAACCGCGTAAATACGGTTGTGCAATCTATAAAATCGGAGCAAAATCCAAAAATAATACATCCAATAATCACACATTGCGTATTTTTTTTTTAAATAATAAAAAACTTATATGTTCAAATTTATAATTGTAACACTTTTATACTGTACAATTGTAAATATAAATATTGGGACTTTATGGGTTAGAAATGTATCATACATTGTAAAAGCAAACGCTTATGTTAGTAATTTAGGTAAGTAGCAGGTGGAACATTCACTCACCAGGTGACTGATATATGTTTTCAAAGCTCAGATAATGTTACATTACACGATATTTGTAATAGTACCTTCCATTGCTCAAATCAAAAATACACAATGAAACAGAAGTAAACCTCCGCTTAGCAACATTCTTCAAAACATGCATAGATATGTTTTAAGATGAATTTATTTTGAAATAATGAATTAATTATGAGAATAATAATGTTTTGCTGTTTTCAATTCACTGAAACGAATGACGAAACGTATGACGAGCATACTGAATTTTGACATAGATTTTAGATTATTGATGTAAGATTTAATCAAAAATCATCATTACAACCAATATATATCCCACAACTGGGCTCTCACTGACTTGTTAGGACTGACTATCTGTGTCTACTAACCATAATCATAATATACCACGCAGGCCAAATACGGATTGACAGACTACCACACTTTTAAGAACAGCCCTCTCATGCTATTCTTCTCACGGTGTTTTCAATAGCATAATATTCAAAAAAATTGCATCTACGTGCGGGATTTAAACCCATTCTCCCGTGCAAAAGACCTACATTGAAACCACTGGACTAAACCATAGTCATAAATACAAATAAAACATTTAATATTACAAATTATTTCTAAAAAATCACATTAGTACACTAGGAGTTATGTTCTGCGTAACAAGTGCAGTCCACGAGTCTTTCGAGTTCATTTTTATATAAAAGCTATTATGTCTCACGAGAGAAAAGTTTATCAAGTCAACTGTGGAAAAACTTATAGCACAAGTTCATACAAAAGCCAGATTTGGCTGAATTTCGAGCTCCGTCGCCAACGATATTTTAATATTGAAGGTGCTCTCTCCGGTCGCACTGTTTTAGAAAGACCGACAGTTGGTTACATTCATAAGCGCACATGAAACGAAATAAAAACCCCTGCCGAGACTCAATCTTGCGAGCGTCACCGGGCTTAGTCTAGTAGAAACAACTACAATTCTACCTCAAAGTAACTGTTGACTTACGGAAAATATATTGCTTGATATTTTTCGTGATATATCGTGCGTTAATATTTTCTACTGCATCTCAAACGTTGTACTTAAAATTCTTAAGGTTTTACTACTCAAACTGTGTAATATGGCTTTGTTTTATATTTACAACCCATGATTGCACTGCTGGTGTCGAGATTCCTCACACAATGAGAGGGGTTAAGGCCATACTCTGCCACAGTGACCTAGTGCTGGTTGACAGATTTCACACGACTTCCAGAATATTATAGAGAACTCCCAGGCATGCAGGCTTCCACACGATGTTTTCCTTTACCGGAGCAAGTCATAATTTGAAGAATTAGTGGTGCGTGCAGTATTAAATTCAAGTCTACTCGTGCATGACACTAACGTCGAAACCACTTGGCTACCACGACCTTTGCATTCAGAGTATTCAATGAATACACCTAAAATATGATAACTAAACATTTTGAATCCGAATTTTAAACTATCATTTTGTTTGATATCGTTGGAAACATAAAGCATTTCATTGTTTCAAGTGTTATTATAAGTAACTGAAATTTATTATGACTTGTTTTAACAATTTTTTTGTTCAAGATCTTTATTAAATTCTCAAAGGTGTTCTACGTCTGTCGACTTGAACTTGTCGCCATAGTAAATTTATAAGTTCTCATTCAAGACGAAACACTAGGAACGGGACAATTAAAACATTATCACTATTTGAAAAAAAATAGAAAAAAATACTTTTATCGTACTACAGGTACACGTAATACACATCCATTTTACATTCCGTAATCCTATTAGTGTCTTTAGCGCGTCTAACGAAGAGGAATAATTGGTCGACGTTGAAATACTTATACAAAAACAATTTATTGAGTTTAATTGGATGAGATCCATGCTATTTTCCTACAATATAAATAATATTATGTTTTCGTAGACTAACTTTTTTCCATTCAAGTTCGTACTTTAACGAGATCATTAATGCTTTCCAATTGATAAATTACGGTGTACTGCACAATACTTACTGGCGGTTAATTAAAATGGTTTTGTGCATTTGTGCACCGACGTATGTTAACAATATTAATCGCGCTTCAATTAAATAACAGTTGGAATGTAACCCGCTGCGTAAAATCTGTTCCGATAAATTAACGCGTTCGAAACAATTGAATGTTTTTGTGTCGGTAAATGTATCGAATAGTTGATCAATTCGCACTGAACATTGTTTATAAAGTTTAACAACGAATAACCTTTAATTTGTTCGAAGTTGTTAAAGAAAGTGTGAAAGAGAGAAACTTAACAATTGTGAATTTAGAACAATACTGGTTTTCGCCCGTAATTATTCATAATTAAGCACAACGTGCATCCGACGCGCCAAGTTGTCTGGCTCGAGGATCTCAAAAACAACACTAGTCCCCAACAAGCGAACTCAAGACAGAATTTCAGAATATAATTTATTCTTCATGCAAATTAAGGGAACAATAATGAGAAAACGAAATAAAAGCACATTGTTTTATACATTCAAATTATTCATATACCTTTATTGACTTATAATACCGAAGGCTCATAAGTATGGCGGCCCCTCCCCTTTACAATAGCTCATTGTAAATAAAACGCTGATCGAGGAGTACCGTTTTGTGAATCTTACAGTTCGTCTTCTATTGAAACTATATTGTATAAGTCCGCTTTTATACAACAATCTTGTCCAATTTAAATAGTTCCATGTAACAATACTTTATTAAATTGTTGAAAGCACCAATTCAATGGTATACGATATTACAAAAAGTGATTTGGATGGCCAATAAAATACAAAAAATACCTCAACTGTAATTTTTCACACAATGTATTTCGTGTGTTTCGTGTTTTTATGACGGATAAAATTATATCTTGTTCTACAAGTTGTTGTTACAACCAAACAAAGCAATACAACGACCATTTCAGGATAAAGAATAATTGTATGAATATAAACATGAACGTAACTAAGTCTATATTTAGATATCCATATTTTTATAAATAAATACCAATTATACATGATATAGAAATATTTTAAAATATACATAATCACACATTGAAAATTATCTAATTTCGAAACGACTTCACCGATTGATGTAATATTTGCACAATAATAATTGAAGGTCCCAGAAATTACTGAACAACTTCAAACCAATTGACTTGATGCTCGTAATTGAAGTCAAACATAGATAGATTGTTCATTTTTGCAGAGGATCGAGAAGACACATATTTTCCTACTTTCTATCTTCGTAATATATATGTGTTTCTTTCAATTATAACGGTATAAAATTTATAATGATCCACTATATTGTACAGTTTATTGTGAGAACACAATATAAAGATTATCTTTTGTCCAAAACACTGTAAGTTTTCGAAAGGACTCTTGGTGTTAATCACGTCTGTAAACTTGTAAAAAATATTACGCGGAAAGAAATTTTAACAATAATGAATACTCACGACTTTTTATATGGCAAAATAGTGGCAAGTTTTCTATGTTCATAGCATGAAAAAGGCGTTAGTATCGTGCGACGTGATCGTAACTAGAATCAAATTTTAATATTCTTTTGCACTCACACACGAAATAAAGCAAGCTATCTGTCTTGATTAGATAGAATTGAAAAAGAAAAATATTAATTTTTTAACAGCTCAATAGCTAATTTTCAAATGTTATGATAACGTTATTTTTCTAATAATGCTACACTACACTTACAGTTTTAATAATTTTCTCGTTGGTAATATTTAATCTCTGTCTATAGTATTCAGTCATGATGTAGTAATTAGGAGCGGGAAGCGAACATAACGAAGACAGGGCCATCTGTCAAGTGCCATCGCAGTCTCATGTTGACAACGATCCATGTAATTGGATCGAAATATTGCCCTTATACAAAAATAAGTATTGGTTTCGTACAGAAAATTGTGTGGTAACACGTTATTGCGCGGAATAGGCGGAATAATTTTTCTTTCAATAAATAAATAAAAAATATCTTTAAGTAACTGCAACACGGAGATCCCTAAATAAAGTAAACCTAATTTAGTGTTTTAAAAATTATCATCTGTCTATCTGTAATATTCATATAACGAAAGCTATCGGTTCTCTCGATGTCTTAAAAAGTTGTGTACATTAATTTAAGGCAACTTCGTACACTACTTGCATTGCACTAAACTAAACAGATATTGATGTTGGACTCATATTTTAGTAGTATAAAGTAAATTTCGTCAACCTAATCATCAGAGTTAAATGATGACTAACCAGTTATGGAGATCCCATAGTGGGAACTTATCTTAATACACAATATCTAGCAAGAACTCTTCTTTAATAAGATATCATCTTTCTATGTTAATAGCCGACAAACAAGCAGACGTGCCCCCTGATGGTAAGTGGTCACCGTCGCCCATGAACATCAGTAAGACCAAAGGTATCACTGTGACGTGTTGTCTGCCAGGAAATGAGAAGAAGGTAAGAAAGAAAATACTGGCTCACAAGCCCCCAGCCGAAATACGACGAGTTGTTTGGCGGCTGACTCAAGCAGAAGAGTGGTAGCCGGCCAGGCGGATTTCACGGAAAAATAATAATACCAGTAATAATATTGATGACTTAATAATAACACTGATAATAAAATCTTTACGCGAAACCCTACCACCAAGCAAATTGGCTTCTGTCGACTCTTACGACACCCTGTTCTGCCAGCATGGGATTGGGGGGAGTATTCTAGGCCGCCCCAATACGGCCAGCAAATCGGTTAAGAAACATGTTCTAGTTTGATATCTTCGTTATCACTGTCACAAGACTTTCTTACAAGTTCTTTTCTTACAGACTTAAATTTTAAAAAAGTTTTAAACCATTATCTTCCAGGCTTGGGGGACAATCATAAACAGGCGTATGTCTGATTTAATAGTCAGCAGACTGCAGTCTGTTACTGCATCACATGTAAACACTGAACAGATTAAGATGATACTTGGCTGGCCGGAAATGGGTAAATATCTAGGATATTTTCTATTATAAGAAATTGTACTGTACCTCTGTTTGTATTAACCAGATAGGATACCTTGCAAACTTACAAGGCTTACAGTCCAGCCCTTAGAGAATACTTTAAGGTACCTCAGTGTATTGTTGTCTGATACAGAAGGATGATGTCGACCTCGATTGCACAAAACATCTGAAGATAGTTACCGTGGTGTGGCACAGGCACTATTTCAAAATAATAATCGTATTGTTAACGGAATATTGAGATGAAATTTCAATTTCCAAGTAAATGGGGTATGAAATATTAATAACACCTGCATCCGAATGTGTCATTTAAATTGTAGCAGGTGAGGTCTTACCGCTTACTAAGTGATTCCCCATAAACTGGGGTATGCCTGTCTAAAATTGGCTTAAGCGGCTAACGATGTAGAAAGGTACGGCACCGATTTCATAAAGAAGTATTTGAGACCATAGTGTTTTTATGTACGGACAATTCGCAATAAGCTGCACTGTGAACTTATTGCTATTATTATTTTAATTACACTAGATACTCATAAATAGTTACCACGATACAAAAACACCGCATTTCTTAATAAGGGTGATGACTCAACATGCAATGACAAAGAAAGAATGGGAAGTAAATTAACAATAGTCAGCTCCAAATGTTGTTAATTGTCTTGTCTTTATTTTTCTTTTTAGTGGTGTAATGGACGTACATGAATAGAAGTATTATAAACGGATGATCGAAAATTTCACGACTAACAGATGTGGTCTTGTCTCTCTCTACCACAGTTTACCTCAAACGGTTTCTCCAGAACCTACACTCTAAAATATATATTTGACATAACAAAAAGATAAGAAAGCCTCAGCCCTGACTCCACTGTCCACGACGTCATACCATCCAAAACCATATTCTCTAGGAAAGAGTACTCCAAATAGCGAAAGAGAGAAGTTCTTATATGTTCGTCTGCGTATGTGTGTGGATATTGGATTGACTATTCAAAACTTAACTTCCCTGAAATTTTAATTTGCATCATCCGAGAAACACTAGAAAATAATAATATTATTACTAGACTGATTTTATTACGGCACCACCACCAGGGCGGTCTGAGTTTAAAGCTATAGATATTATCCGTGTAAAGCTTCTAACTGTAACCTTTATCGTATTCATACGTAATTTACGAAATATACAATCACGTCCTACAAATATGAGTTATTTAAATTAATGTTTCTAATTACGTCAAATCTAAAAGTTAACAGCTAAAGCAATCGAAGTCTACTGTCAGGATCGAAAACATAAACTAATTTATATCGTATCATTAAAGAACAACGTTACACAAAATGACCTAATAAACGCTACGCAGACTGACCACGCCGTAATATTGTTGACATGGTATACAATCGCAACCCAATTAACTAAACTTTCTATATAGGATTAATCAAACGATGACCGATTGCCTACAAAATTCTTTTCATTAAAGAATGGAACGCCATTCACCACGCTCGGATTCGTCGGTAACTGAATAATGGGATCGAATGGTAGTAATTACGACATTAAGAAAATATTTATACATTACATACATTCTAAAGAAGTAACTTAATTAGGAATCCATTAATAACATCAAATATACGTATGATACTCATGTTTATGGCCGTATATACTTTAATATTATGTCCCAAAGTATAACTTTCATATCTCGCTCGTTAACAACATAAAAGAGAACCTCATTATTTATTACGCTTTGATCCAGCTAAGCTCTACTTAACCTCGAATGAAGACTTATTTAAGGATTTATATCCTGCATGTTAATTGTATCTCAAATTTCAGTTTTATGAGTAAAAGTCAAATAGAGATTTGTGTAATAATGAGACCTATTAACAAATATCCACGATTAGTTATGGAATATTTTTTATTATATTTAAGTTAATTTCTATAATTCAGTCGTATCAATTCTTACCTTATATGACATTATACTTTTATTGGGACACCCCAACATCATTTCCGACGTATTCAAGTCAATATAATTTTGTTCACAAATTTAATACACTTAAAAACTGTCACTCAACACTAAACTTTTATAACTATTCGATGTACTTATGAAAATAGTTTAAAAAAAGAATTTGGCACTGTTCTTTAAGTTGCAATAAAAAAAACAATTAAGCGTAACGATGTCAAGCATTTATTCCATACGTGAAGGAAGTGACGCGTCAAGCCATTGCGAGAGTATTCAGAAACTGAATATCCGCCCGCCCAAACGAGGCGAACGACGGCGAAAGACCACGAGCTGTGCCGAACGCTACACGATTTCATGAAACCCACTCGATGAAGTGGTAAGTTTTTACGAGTAGCAGTTTGTGAGCGAGGTGGCAACGGATAAAAGGATTGCTTGACATGAGTTATTTATTTCCGCGTAATGTACACAATTTGGATTATTATCATTATTAGTTACTTTACAAGTCAATCTAAATAAAAAGAAATTGCTGTAAAAAAAATAAATCAGGCAAAATTTTGTAACTACTTCAATTACATCTAAGTACTTCAATTTAATCTATTTTACTACCAAAATATTTATAGATGGGTTGAAAAACAAGAAAGATAATTTAATAAAACACTTTTTCACAAACATCTGAACTCTTTCTGACAGAGTCTGTAAACACTGAACGAATGAAGGTGTTTTATTTACGCGATGTTACTGTTCCTCACAAAGCAGATGAAATTTATACTACACTTGCTATTTTCGATTGCTATTTTCGTTTATAGTATTAATAAAATATATTGATTGTAGATTATACCGTACATTTTTTTTTATTTTAACTACTTAAATGCTAGCTTGATATTACGAGCAGTCATCCACCCATTCCTCTGAACAACATTAAAGTATGTTAGTCTAATACAAAACAGAGAAAACGATGAAAAAAATCAGAATTTGAAAAATCTGTGTATACTATAGTGATTTAAATATATAATGCTCCTTTTCTGCTAAGCATAAAAATAACTAAATACTACCAAAATAATTTCGAAACATAAAAATCTAATTGGAGTCCAGTAAGGATGGCATTTCCTGTTGAAAATGATGTACTTAGGAGCTACTTATAGGTTTTCCTGCACACTATAGCTGACAACCTATTATTATTATGTCATTTATTTTAACACATCTTTCCATTCCAAACTCTACTGTGTATTCAAGTTTCTCCGTTCCATAGGTACGCAGAACATCGCCACTACATGGATAGACGGACGCCTTATAAGTGTTCCATTTTTTCATACGAACGTTTTTCTACAGACCTTAAAAATACGGAGAAATAAGCATTACGCCTGCAGCTTGTTTGTTTTGACAATAAAAAATGTAGGTAATCCGTAGAGTGATGTGTATTCAGCCTCCCGCACTAAAAGCTGTGTACAGAAGGCATTTTGTGTTTCATTTGTTTGCCTTTGTCATCAAACATGTTCTGTGTGTCTAGAGAATTCCGTTCCATACGCCTATACAGCCTAGCTTTGACTAGGTTTAGTTTAGGTTGTCAACAATCTGTTATGTAAAAGAAACATAAAATATCATGATGAAACAGAAAACAGGGATGCTGCTTGATGAAAAAATTCCTGATACATTTTAAAAAGGGAGCTGATAAAGAACTATCAACGTACACAAATACTATCTTGATTAAACTGGATGGTGAAGAACTCAACAACCTTTAGCAGGAGAATACTTGCGCTAGCAGTATAATGCGACAGTCTGTACTACTACAGGGACCAAACAAAAAATCTTCAGGGCGTTTAATTTATTTTAATAGTGAATGCCACACATTCAACTGCCGATGGCAGCCGAAGTTGGTTAACGCGGTTGATTGTCACTCACACATTAATACGAGCCGTCAGACTATGGAATTAGATTTAGACACACATTGCTATTTCATAACACATAAGTTTTCCGCAGATTACTATTAATTAAAACGTAGGTATTACTTAATCGTATTCCCAAGAGCTTACGAACGTAAATTGATATTATATAATTGAACTATTGTAGGTCTCAACAACTCAAGTTAAGGAAACTTTTCCATCGGAAAATAATGCTAAACGTCTATAAATACTATAGATGATTTTCGTACCTACCAAGTTAAGTTTTCCACAAAAGATTTGCGCTCGGGTACGAAGTTTCAGAGATTTGAGCTTTATAATATAAAGGGACGAAACTCGTATGTTCGGATTTACACAACTCTATTCCTGTGGTTTTTGGATTCTTTAGTATTTGAGTGCACAGTATTATTGTATTTTGTTTTACTATACTGCATTTATGTATCTGAAAATGTTTTAGTTCTGTGCATATATTCGCTACTTACACGTAAAGATTTATCACAATCGATCACAGGATCACGAGATCACATAAATTTTTGGCTGTATTGGAGCATTAGAATATTCGCTCCAATCCCATGCTGGCAGAACGGGGTGTCGTAAGAGGCGACAGAAGCCAACCTGCTTGGTGGTAGTAGGGCTTGAAGTAAGGATTATATTATCAGTATTATTATTAAGTCATTCATATTAGTACTGGTATTATTTTCTTTCTGTGAAACCTGCCTGGCTTAGTACCACCCTCCTGTTCGAGTCAGCCGCCAAACGGCTCGTCGTGTTCCGGCTGGAGGCTTGAGAACCAGTACTTTCTTTCTTACCTTCTTCTCATTTCCTGGCTGACAACTGACATTAGCTGACGACTGGCATTAGTGATACCTTTGGTCTTGGTGATGTCCATGGGCGACGGTGACCACATACCATCAGGTGGCTCGTCTGCTCGTTTGTTGGCTTTTATTATAAAAAAATATTTTGAGAAGTTACAGTATGAATAGATGCATCAATAATGCTAATATAAAGATAAAAAATCCAGCCACTGAGAAATGATCAGATCGAAAGTCAATTAGGGTTGTCACAGATGAGGTGATATCGACTTCGATTACTGGTTGGGTATCAATGGCCACTGAACACTAGATAATCTACCCGTAGATGACAACTTGTAATTCCGTCACACTGCTCATTACCAGTTTTTATACCAGTAAGTGAGACTTCATGAAAATAACCTGCGTATATGACACACAACAATTTATTTTTTCAGAAGTACAAATAATTATGTTTATAACCATGAATAACAATAGAGCAACATTAATTTTGTTGAGTTAAATATTATACTTAGTATATTTCGCTGGCGAGTATATTTTACATATTGTCAGTTATAACAAGTGGCAGGTTTTCAGAACTGACTCATATAAAAGTCAGACCATATAATGCCATTGTTACATTTTTCAAGAGAACTCATAACGGTAGATCCCGATTTTATTGCAGTTCCATTCCACGATGCAATATGCGGCTGTTTAAAACTGGCAGGTTCTCATCTCTGACAGTAGTAATTGCGACTGCGAAAAACACTTTTATGTCCCGTGATGCGCCATTTTCTTTTAAAAGTTTTAAAAAACTATTCAACTACTTATATAAAATTACTAAATTATTAAAAAGCTCTTAAAACAATATTTGTGTTATGTCATTATTTACATAAAGGTGTTTTTGCAAAACAATTATTATATTTTGTTCAAAAGGGCATTACGTTAGTATTTGTATCTGTAGTATGTGTATTGTGTAGCGTTTTGTTAGTATCCTTTTCCCCGGACCAACGAATGAAGTTTTGTAAGATACTACGCAACTCCTCTTTTTGCATAAATATAACGTTCGTCATAGCAGCATGAAACGTTCTATAAGGTATAAGCGGTAGTTCTCGATAGTAGGAGATTCAAAACATTTTAATTCGTGTAATTAAAACTTGACGTACTTAAATATATTTTTTGAGCATCAGAAAATCGAATATCATGCCAGTCATCGGTTTGAAAGTGTTGAATCTCAACTAACTTAGAATAAGGTTACACGGACAAAACAAATTGTCCAACTTGGTTTTATGAATATCAGCGTTATATTAATACTTACTTAATTAATTAAATAAGAGACTGTTAATAAGACACAGTCATGAATACATTCGATAAATGGGACGGTGCACGTAACCCGAGTCATGTCAGCACCGTCGCTATGTCCGAACACTCGGCAACTCGTGCTATAAGGGAACCTAGCGACAGGCACTATGGTACGATTCACATGTTTTTAATCCGTGCTGAAGACTCTTGTCCCTCTGCTAACTGTTACACGATTCGTTGGTAATTATCGTTAAAACCGAGAATTGTTGTGGAAACGTATTTGAATTACCTATTATCCGGTCAGGAAGATGTTCTAATCATGTCTGTGAAGTATATTTACTTGGTGTGCAATAAAGTCTATTTTAATTGTATTGTGTTGTAAACAGAGACTGCAAGCCATTGATAATAGTACGAGTGTAATAATCATTTACCATCAACAATAGTAGTGACAACTATATAACGTGGGCAGAGAACCAAGATGCCTTTGAATTTGCCTTTCAACCAATTCGCGAAGTTACCGTAATTCACACTTCAGTTAGTTAGAGCTATCCCGTATCTAATTCAACAACCAAACTTCCTATTATCAATCGATCGGATCAAATTGCTTCACGAATTATGTACATTGTAACTATATCTCTCATATGACTAGTTTTGATTTGGAATTTCATAATGTAAAGCTGACATAAGAATTTAATCTTAAGCTATTTAATTAGTGCGCCGCCATATTGAAAATACAATATTCCGTTAGTTACTTCACAAACTAAACTGCCTTGGTGGAAAATAATTTTATTCATGGAAAATACAAATTATAATGCGAATTCTCGTTCATGGTAAATACAAATTATAATGCGAATGTCGTTATAACTTTCCTTAGGTTACGCTTGGGATATTGAAAGAAGGCCCTAATCCCGGATTTACAAGGGAAAATTATACCTTAAGTCTTTCGGAATCCACCCATATGCGAAATGTCGTTTTAATTGTGTTTACCTAGTCTTTGATCTACAAACAGGGAACAACTTATTTTGAAGGATTTGCACGACTGCTTGGTTGTTTATACTGTCATGTTTTAATTTACTTTTAATAAATAAAGTACATAAATTGATTTGTAGATACTTTTCCTAATGTTTTTTTTTTTACCTTAGAGAAATATTCCTTTCATAGAATAATCTATATTTACGCGACAAGATGCATGTTGTGGTATCTTGTGTGTGTGTGTGTGTGTGTGGGTTGTGTTATATTTTTAATTGCCCTCGCATTTATCACTTTTTACTAGTTAGTATTTCTAATTATAAAATATTTAAAGTAAAATGATTAATGTAATTCTGCAGCAATATAAATTGTGCCTAATTTTTTAACTCTTGTATACTTCAATCATACGAATATTTCCTATTGATGAGTAAATATGTATTTTTTATACTGCGTTAGTATATAAACTTTTAATTAAACTTACAAATCTAATCCAATAATACATTAATAGCATTCAGCTAGGAACCCGAATTAAATATAAGAAGTGTCTTGCATTTCCCATAATTAGATGAAAACATCTAATATTTAAGTACGACTGATATTACGTATTAACATATTCAATTTTACTCAAAAGGTCTGAGTAATAGCTTCAATCCTATTAATCTCCAGGTAATGGTAGATATTACAATATAAAATATGAATATGCGAATATGCCAATATTTTTCTAATATGTTTTTTGTGCAAATATCTTTTCTATGTAAAGGGCCAAAAAAAACACACTGGCAGCTGGGTGGCAAGAATCATAGAAAGCGCAGCAAGGAATCGGCGGACCCGCTTTTTAAAATTGGGAAATACCACATATTTTTAATGCAGTAATGATCAATTTCACATAAAAGAACTCGTAACTCCCAAAGTAACTTCCAAAGTAACTTACTTACCCATTATTGATGATAAACGCTAAACATTACCTCTTTCTGCTACTTAATGGTTAACTTAATACACAACGTAGACTGTTATTAATCAATTTTTACTTAATTTTGATAAGTAAGATTAATATTTAGATCTATAAATTATATTCATGGTTAGAAATGTGTTTGTATCTAATTTTATTTAAACAAAAAGGCAGTTACGGTTACCATTTATTATATAATCATATGTCATAATATTGTTTAAATTAACAATTTTAATTATATGGATAAGAGATATTGATACCTAATTGAAACTCACCTTTTGAAAGTTTCCAAGAAAATGTAGTTTACAGGCGCTTGGAACAAAATGTGATACAACAGTATATCCTAATAACGCTCATACTGTTTCTTCACAATATATATGAAACTCTAAAGCCTATTAAAAACGCCAGAACTACAGCATCAATTACTCTATTCAATTGATCCCTCCTCCCAAATCCAACCGTGGGAAACATTAACGGAGTTCCGATGCTACGAGTATCCAGTTATTAAGCTAATGAAATACGACTTTAATGCTTCCGTCTTACGGATCTGGCAGAGTCTCAAGTGACCATCACCAACTGGTGGCAGCCGAGACGAAACAAAGCGTCAAACGAATCAAAATCGACTTAATCACTCACACAGCAGAACACATCGTACGATGTTTAACACACCATGCTGCGTTCTAATCAACCCCATCGTTAATGCATACCTTAAGTTCACCTAACACGGACGAATCAACCCTAGCATGTAGTTGAACACTTGTGACCCTAACGTGAGTGTTGGTGGTAGATAAGTAGTACATGGCGTTTACCGGCTGCTGGTAATTTTTTGTGTTCTGTACGCAATTTTCATATAATTCTCTCCTTAACGTAATAAACAGCGACCAGCCGGCATATTCACCTCATGATAATACAAACGCACTCAGCAGTCGAGATTCACTCGAGGGTGCTTTTACACAATTTCTCCGGCATACCCTTTACGCTCGACACTTCACCTTTTTACTCCTTAGCACCTCTCTTCACCTTTTTCATAATCAAAGAAGGCCAAGTGCCTGCATTTATTGAACACGTAGCGAAGGATTTCGATTTGGCTTTTATTAAGATGAATGGCTCCCGCGATAACAATGTGTTTTTGGATATTTAGATGTTTATATAACGCTTTACGACAGTGAATAAAATCTTACAATTGTTACATTGTTATTACCTTGTTTGTATTCTGATACCATCAAAAACAAATTTCATGAGTGTAATAAAAGTAACGTACAAAGATTTGAGATTGATGTAATAGATAATAGTTGGAGCTTCTCCCCTTATTATTTCGTCTTTCCAAGTTATTCAAGTTTTCAAGAAATTATGGATCGGTAATTTTTATTCAAAAATTATCAAAACATTCTTGCCCTCGGAATTACTATTCGTCTTGTCCAATGATGCACATTGCTACATCCGTTAAGTTCCTTTCCGTTAGAATTGACGCAAATACCATACATATGTACATTAAAGGCTCAATCAAAATCATTGTCCTGAAAAAAGATTATTATAAACTAAATTAGTACTTTGAATACAAGACTGTTTAGACGTGATTTAATATAACACTTTGAAAGTTTGTTGCCACCTTTTATTCCGAAAACACTTACGGTAGGGCTTTGCTGAAGTAATGGCGTAATTTGACTATCGAAAAATGTTTGTAACAACCAACATGGAATAAATTTAATTTCATTCATTCACTTACCATCAGAAGGATCATCTATTCGTTTGATAAGTAAATAATCTACGCCATTGGGCGATGTGCCGTAGGTTCTAATAAAAATCTTTAGTAGTCCGATGAAGTCGTCAAACTTATTACTAATCTAATATCAATTAATATAATAAAAATCTAGTAAGAACCCCTTCGCCAATAACTGTAGGGTATGGGTGTCTTCCGAACTTGAGAAAATTCAGGGAGGGCTCGGCTACGCTGCTGCCGCCGTGCGGATTGATGGAGAAGGAAGAACTTAAAAAAAATGGTTTTCGTATTAAATTTAAAATTTAAAAATAATCAGGGTAACATCACACCGCAACGTAATTGTAAGTGGATTGTCCTATTCATATTTACAACTGACCTACTTTACCCTCCACGTGAGGGTGTTATTTCGATGTTTGTCAATAACTGATATTACTCGGCAGCACGTAATTTTCCACCGAACGATCCAATGCGACACCGCGCGCCGACGATAAGCGTAATGACATTTTCAACTTGCTGATTCGATAATCACTCTTCGGGGTACACATTCTAATTGATTCCTAGTTATATTTATTGGGTATTAAGATTAACGTAATGAATAAGTATACAGATATATAACTGATTTAAATTTTGAAAACCTATCTATAATATGAACATAAAAGTGCTATTTTGATTTCAAAAACGGGCCGTACTAACATTAAACTAACTACCCGCAATTAGAAAGATTATAATTGTAAACGTTAGAAAGCACATTAAACTACAAGCTTTTGAAATATTTTTGGTTTTTATTAGATATAATGTTACATCAGTCATCAGAACAGATTGTTTCTACTTATTAGGCTGTCAATTCTAGACTAACCATATTTCAAAGCTTCACAGCAAAATTTTTGTATCTTTCTTAAAAAATCCCTACAATATTATAAATCCGAAAATAAGTGTTGGTCTCTTACGCTTTCACAACCAAACTGTTGTGCTGAGTATGATGCTAATTAATATGGGAATAGTTTAAGGCACGAGGGAGGACATAAATATATTTCTCTTTAAATCTTTATAACTTTTGTGAAATTTCAATGTTTCATAATAAAGTCATCAAAAATCGATTAAGAATAATGTAAATATAAACAAAATTCGCGGCAACAATCTTATAAAACTGCTGCCGTATTTTTTCATAAAGGTACTGGCTCATATTCTTTAATTTTTTCTATTATCTTCTCTGTCATTGTAGCACTTTTCTTAGTACGACTAATATAAGACAAGCGCGCCCAATCGCTAACATTCAATCATAAAGCAATCTGTAATCGCCTCCAATTAAAACGTCGTATGTGGCGAGGCACAAGTGATAAATCATGTCCATAATGGCGTACAAATCAGTTTATCGCCACGAGCAATTTATAAACTGTATTACAGCGTTTTGGTTAATAACCAATATCGTAATTACTTCGTTATTGCTGAAACAAAACAAATGTGTGGGTCTATAGATCGCTTTATATCCGGGACAAACAACATCGAGTGAGGTGATTACAAAAACAAAAGCAGAAATGCGGCCAAATTACAAGCAAGTCGCATGTATATGGTTGCCATATTTTAAGTTATATAAATATATCAACTAATACTTTTTACTTCCTATGGAAATTTAAAGAGATAGGGATTTCGTTTAGGTTCCCTATAAAGTTTATGTGTATATGTATAGTTATTTAGATTTTTTGTACCAAAATGTTAGGCTCAGTGGATTCAAAGACAAATGAGAATTGTTAATTTTCGTTTATTTCCTTAATGAACTTTCAAACTCTGCATTTTATCATATCCCTCACACTAAGTTTTTTAATATATATACCTATCAGATGAAGAACTTGGCATTTTTTAATTTCCTCTACAGAATGAACCCACAAAATCCTAATGTACGGTTAACGTTCGTAATTATATCAACTAACTGAATATTATATAACTAATTTCAAATTTTTCTTCTCGTAAAACGGAAAGAAAAAGGAAAGAAGACAAATAAACAGACATACGGTGATCCTTTAAGTATATCGATTTTTCATCGGATGTCGATAAGGAGTTTTAAAGTAGTACAAATAAATATTTTGAATTTGAGACGTAAATTTGCAAGAAAAATAATAAGTTTTAGCAAAAAGTTACATCATATAACGACATTCAAATAACCTCTATTTAATCTCTTTGTGACCGCACAATTTACAGGAAAATTCAACGATAATGACAAGTCCTTTGCTACGGAAAATATACCCTGATACATTTAAACCGAATTCTGTCCCATGCAAATTCATGTGAAACGTAACCGATTCTTAAGGTAATGATAGGATGATAAGTAATGGATAGGTATATAAGCATCAGTGACGCCAACAACTTTCATACTGAAATTAAAAGTTACTACGAGAGTTAAGCAACTTACATCACAGAATTAACAATGCCTCAAATACCTAAAATGTGGGTAAGATTTCATTCACACAGCGAAGTTACCATTACCTAATTTTTTTTATTAATAAAATTGAAAGAGTTCAGTTGTGAAAGACTGTCTTAAATGTAAATCTCAGGAAGACACGTCGGCAAAAGCCGCTAATTAAGCTAGGCTTAGATCTTAAAAGTGTACAAGAAAATTTTAAAAATCATTTCACCCCTTATTACTCTACTATTTACTTGTCAAATCGTCTCCAGCATGATTTCAAAAAGACAGAAATAAGTATTAAACTTACATGACAACTTAGAATTCATAAACATTATACATTTATATAGCAATAGTATATAATAAGTGCCGGTAAGACAATTTACTAAACAAATAATTAATTAAAAATGTTTTAAAAACTAATTAATTACAGAGATTTTTTTTATGTTAATAGCCGACAAACGAGCAGACGAGCCACTTGATGGTAAGTATGTAAGTATGAGGTACACGAACCATAATGAACACATGTATACATCAATGCCGCAAGAATAATTTTTGTCACTGAGATTAATCACTTAAGATTATAAGCAGGACTTCCGCTGCCATCTTGGCCTATAATGCGTCGGTAATACCTTGGCTGCTGCGGGTGTCAGTAGGCGGTAGTGACCACTCACCGTCAAGATCTTCAGCTCACTTATCAGCTATTAACAGAAAAAGGATTTACACAGGCGCTTTATTCACAAATTTTCCGAATTTATAACGAAATAAAACATTAACACAATTTTTTCACTGCTTGTTGGTAGTATCAAAACACCTTTACTTTTTATTTTTTATTCACTTATTTATCAAATTTAATTTTGTTTCTTTTCTTCTTGGTCCAATTACACAAAGAGATACGTAAAGACCGTACAAAAGGCAGAAGAAGTTCCAAGAACCCGACAACGGCCATATTCACCATTCCGATCTAACAAGTCATCTTAATAAGGGTCTTTGAAACGGTTGTCCTCGACTAAACGGGTCTTGGTTGATCAAAATCTTACCCTTGATTTAACACTGAATTACGTTAAGCTAAAGCTACATATATACGGCTGCTGTATGTAATAATTTTTGTTTACAGGAAATCTGAAGATTGCCCAGAGAGAAAGGAAATAGATGCACTGTACCTATGTAAATTATTATAAGTATGTCGTGTATGTTTCTTATGACGAAGGAGGCATAATAGGGATATTTCCTTGTAATCTAGAAATCTTAGAACATGCCAACGAGCCTTAACGATTGCCATCTAACAACGTAACCAACTAATTAATTATGGGTACGGTTAAACACGCCTTTCCAAGATAGCAAACGCTTTTGAAATTTTACCAATGACTGCGCGTTCCTTAACTCAGTCGATCTATAATAGTATTATAATATAGCGAACTACCAAATTCTAAATCATTTAACACTTGTAAGTTCGTATGTACCCACACGGAGGAACACATCTGCAATATAGATAAAAAGAAAAACGAATGGCCGGGATATGTAAATATAACAATGACAATAAACAAGCAAAATCGAATCAATATAAGACAACTGTAAAATAGCTTTGTATGATACAAAATATGTAAAAAAATCGGTTTTATAATTTTACAATGCGCTTCAATGAGTTTGCGAACGTGTCTCATCCTGCACGCGTCACACGATTAAAAATTTTTGTTGGTTGAACTAGAACAGAATATTATTTTGGTTATTAAATAATAATAATGACAATTAGGTACAATTAACCATTTTATCTTGACTTACAATAGAGGGCCCCTCCGACTTCGTTCCTTTATATATACGTGATTATTCAAAATTTTATGTTTTTTGCCTTGATGAGACATCATTCGGGTTACTTATATTTTATATAGCCTATTATATGCGCAATCACGTGTTTCCACTAAATAGCAATTTTTATTAAAATCAGTCAAACCGTTCTTGAGTTATAACGAGACATACAGAACAGACGCAACCGATTTATATATTAGTATAGATATAGATGTTTATTCATCTGAATTCACGCCAAAAATAAACTTACAAAAAAGAAATATTACCAATTTATTCGACCCTATATAAGCATAAAAATCCCTTGTAGGAACTTTAGTGCAGTAACTTTTTGTCTCTAGCGAAAATTTCGCAACTCCACACTGGAACACTATAGATCAGTTCCCAGAATACTACACAATCGTGGCTTTACAAAAAGTTTTACAAGCATTTCAAGAAAGAAGACCAAGAACGGGGCTACTCACTGTCTCGACTTTTTGTTCACTATTGTAAAGAACAAAATAAAAGGAATGTTTTTTTTGCGCTAGAATTCACTGACTTAATTGTTTTTATACTGTTCAAACACCTTAATAAATTATCCTAATGCATATCATGTATGTAGTTTTAAAACTCAACAACATGGACAATCATTTTAAAATTACATTTGGGAGCCAGTACTTTCTTTCTTATCTTCTTCTCATTTTCTCGTCACAACGCATCAGTAATACATTCGGTCTTGCTGATATCCATGGGCGACGGTGACCACTTACCATCAGGTGGCATGTTGGGCTCATCTACAAATTGTTGGACTCATCCGTGCCACCGATACTGGTTAGGCTGCTGGCGTCGTTTCTCGATGGGCGGTCGTTCGTATTATCAGCTGAAAACGCGACCTCAGACCTTCACCCAATATTTGCGGGTGTACCACAGGGGAGCTGCCTGTCGCCAACGCTGTATATGTTGTACACCAACAACATCCTAACTCTTGAGGGCTACCTCCAGGAGTGGGAACTTGATGCGGTGCTCGCGCTGTACGCTGACAACAACGCGTATTTCCTATCATCCCGTAAGGCTGAGCTAGCGAACTCGCGAATGCAGCGCTTGCTGGACCTTCTGCCTACTTGGCTGGACAAATGGAGGATAGCCGTCAACATCGGTAACACGATCCCCGTTCTGTTCACCAAGGCGCGTAAGATGATGGCGCCGCTTCGCTTCCGTGGTCAGGAGGTGGCAGCCAACCGTTAAATACCTTGGAAGCATCATCGATAGCACGATGCGGATGGTACAAAATGTAACCACTTTTTAGAACAGACACATGCCGCTCGTGCTACGCTCCGACCGGTGCTATCATCCAGACTTCCACTTACGACAAAACGAATGGTGTACTACATTCGGTCACGGTTGACTTACTCGGCGCCAACATTGTACGCGTTGGTATCAAGGTGGTAACGGAAGTGCCTGCAGGCGCAGCAAAACCTGGCTCTTCGAGCAATCACGGGAGCGAGCCGGTACGTCTGGAACGACGTGGTGGCGCGTGACCTCAAGGTGGTGACGGTAAAGGAACATGTGATCCGTTTGGCAAGCTTGATGTTCGACCGCGCCGATAATGGGCCCCGAAGGAGTTAGTTAGTCATCAGGTGGCTCGTCTGTTCGTTTGCCGGCTATTAACATAAAAAAATAAGTATAAGGCCAAAAACGAATTACACAGGTAAAGTGTGTGATTGCGCGTTTGATTTTGATTCAAACGGTGTAAGGTTTTTATATCAATTTTAAATTTATATCTAATTAAGTTAAAAATGTCAACCCTGGAGTAAAATGTATTGTAAATGCGGGCATTGTAAATGTAATTTTTGCATATGTGCTTTTTACTCGTTAGATAAAGATAGCAAAGGTGTATGTCTAGTACAATGTGATGATGCCCACAGTTCAATATTGATAAGAGTTCTCTGCCGTCTATTTTCCACGTTAGTAGATGGTGAATCACTACGATGTCATACTGATTACGTCTTCGTTCCACTAAATCGAGACCAAAGTGTTTAAATGACTATTAATAAAAAATAAAACCCCTGAAGTCTCTATAACCTAAAAATTTGACAAATTACTTTCGAATCTATTCTAGTCTATTGGTATGAACAATGTACTGTGGAGCCTAAATGCTGCAATCGTATTCTAAGATGCTTGTTATATAGCAGGAGTATAAAACCTTGATGCAGGCTATATTAGCAAAAGTTTTGCAGACACTTTTCATGAATCCAAGTTATATATATGCCTTGGGAACAGTGGTTTCGATATGTTTAACGACAGTCCTTTTTGTATCGAAGGTAACACTAAAGTCACAGATCGAATAAACTTTTTGGATCGGAGTGTTATTCATTTGATATCATAAGTTTGGATTTCCAAGTAAATGTAATTTGAAGGCATTTAGCTGTGCTTAGGGAAATTCTATTTCTCAAGTTATAATCGAACAAGTAGTTTGAATCATGTTTAATTTTGTAACATTGTGTGGTCATTAATTTTGAAGAATTTTTTTTATCGTCTGCGAACATAAGGAATTTGGAATGAGACAAGTATAGGCCGACGTCAAAGAGATACGCCTTACACGGCAAGGGACCTAAAATTGATCCTTGGGGGACTTCAGAACTAATTGATGCATGGTTATTTTACGCCCTTCCTGATAAGTAGACAGAAGGTCCAACAAGCGCTGCATTCGCGAGATCGCTAGCTCAGCCTTACGGGATGATAGGAAATACGCGCTGTTGTCAACGTACAGCGCGAGCACCGCATCGCGTTCCCACTCCTGGAGGTACTGTTTGCTATCTATTTGTAATATATTCATGTGGTTATCCATCTTAAAAGATCACCTTGTATCCTAAGAGCATTCAACTTATGAAAAAGATTAATTTAGTCATCCTGTCAAACGCTTATTCGAAATCTGTATACATATAAAACGTCGACTTGACCCGACTGTTCATTAAAAAAAAGATTATTTGTAAGTTTGTTAAGTAAGTTGATTTTTTTATCAGGTAATAACGTTTTAAATATTTATTTATAAGGACAACATTCAAAAGGCGACGACAACTTATAGCATTTTATTTAATTAACTTACCTATTCATAATATTGCCTTTTGATTGTTTAGATTCAAAAATTTTCAGTTAAAATTAATAAAGGTTAGATTATAATAATGAAAGTTAGGTAAAATATTATGACGTTTGTTGATCGCTACAATAATTTGATATTGTAATATTCATATGTGCAAAAAATATATAACGTAATAAGCATAATAATATCAGTGCAATCTTATTTCCGAGAAAAAAGTTGCTCCTGAAAATTATGATAATATCCAATTTTGTTCTTATTTCATTTGGATTCTTAATTCAAACATTCATAAGTTATACAACACAAGCTTAGTTTTGTATGATTCCAAACATTACATGGGTTCAGAAACATAATATACAGCGCCATCTAGTTGTAAAATATAAAAACGTTACCAGTTAATTACAACTAACTACGAAGTGAATTTTAGATGACATTAAACGTACCATAGATAAAAGTCATTAATCCCCACGAATAAATAACGCGGCCAAGGGTATTCAACCACAGAGTACATTTGGTATTCAGCACAATGATATTATTCCTAATTTTTCAGCACGACTCCATCAATAGATCATGATTGCGTATACATATATCATAAACATAATAAGTATAATCGCACCCTTAGAATGAAAGGAACTTAACTCAAAAATTGCAAATTATGGGAAATGACGAAGAAAGTTTTCAAAAACGTATGGTCTTGAGTAAATTGAAAGAGGCTGATGTATGAGGTTTTCCTTTCTCTCTCATAATTCAGGCTCTTTTTCACCATGGGGTTTTAGAGTAAGCTTGTTTAAGTAAATTTGGAGTAAAATCTGGAATTTCAGGAATTTTGAGTTAAGTCACTTTCATTCTAAGGGTGCGATATATAAGTGTATTATACTTTACGCTAGTATATTAACTTTATGACATATATCGTATATCTAGCTTGTTTATGGCTTAATGTCTACGCTTTCCATAAATACAGTCAGTTGAGTTGACAGTTACGGTACCTACCGAATTTCGTAAATTCGAGAAATTCTTCACAGTCTTGCGATATCAAAACGCAATATTTATTTTTGATTTACTAGCATGTAAGTATATGTAATTTAATTTATTTTTCACCTTTTATTAATTAGCGAGTTTATAAACGAATTGGTTTACCGTTCTGTACTACAATTGTACAAATTGCATCAATTTTGCCGGCAGCTTCACTTGAACAACGAACAAAATGAGTTGCCCTTTCAACGATGAACAACTAGCGCAACTAAAAGCATTCGTGGATCTATGCAAACAACAGCCTCAGATCCTGCAAAATCCCAAACTTTCCTTTTTCAAAGATTATTTGCTTTCTCTCGGAGTGACACTCCCGACAACTACCTTTGGTACAAAAGATAAAACAGCCGCCGGCGATGCGTGAGTATAAATTATTTACTTAATGATTTACAAATGAACCGCAATATCACTATTTGACTACTGACTTGGCATTATTAAATTATCACATATTTGAAAGGAAATAAGCATTATCGTTTTTCGCTTGATTTGCGTTTATCTATCGTTGTATTCGTTATTATTGAATTCGGTTGTAAACGATCCAGAATTATTATGTATATCCTACTTTTCTGAATTTATACAATGAACAATCAATATAATATTAAATATTACAAGACTTGAATACTAAGATTAAGAATTAGACCAGAGTCCCTTATTTAGGCGAGCTGAGCCATTATGTGTGGGAAATAAATTCATTTTAAACAACATTTACTCTGATTAAAATTGAATCTAAGGGCTTGGAAAACATAATAAGTGACTATTGAGTTCAAGGTCCATTTAAAACAAGTAAACATTTCAGAAATGCTGAAACAAAACCTATGGAAGACACTTCTCAGCTATCATCTGAAGAAGAATCTGAAACAGAATCTGATGTGGAGCTTGATATGGAAGGTCAGCCTTATCATTAATTAATTAATTATTAGGTTAAAAAGTGGCATACGAAAGATTTATAACCACTGAGGATATAAGGTCTCTGAATAAGAACCTTGTTTCATTGAAAGAGGTATAATCAAAGAAAGATAAAAACTTTTTAGTGACCACAATTGAACTTTCTTTAACTTAGTTGAAGTTAATAGTTCCATAAACACTGCCTTGGGGTTTGGAATATTTTTAGGAAAGTATGTCCAATTGATTGTTATTATAAAAATTTATATTAAGAAAGTGATTTCAAATACAGAAAATTTGAAACCTTCATTAATAATTAATTACATTTATTATTTATCACATTATTTATTATTACATTCATAATTATAATCTAGATTTACCTTATGAGGATTACAATTTTTTTTATAAGAACTTTACTCATACTTGCAAATATAAACTTGTTGAGTTGATTAATATATTTAATTCAATTTAGGCAATGCTTAACTACAAAAAACTATGTTTTTTTTAATATTTCATTTTGGTTGTAAGAGAACTATCAAATACTCAAAATTTACATAACAGTTGTTTTATATTTGTTGGGATTGATGCACTTATTTTACAATATGAACTGGATAAGCTGCTATAAAAAAATTTGTGCCATTCATTTTGTTATGTTTAATAATAGACAGAATTAACAGATTATTATTTTTTTGATTCTTAGGAGTTCTGCATAAAATACTGAAATAATAGAATTTCAGCTGATAAAATACAATCCAGTACATATAATACAGATCAACAGAGTTATAACACTAAATCTCATTACTGGGTCAGAAGAATATAGAGATCCTTCTATCCGAAACAGAAGTCAATCAATAACCCTGTATTCTGTTACTACTTGTTATTGTTGTATATTTTATTTATAACTAGAATATTTCATAGTATAGCATGTAAAAAGCCCTTGGAATATTTTTCATAGTTTCCCATTTGTAGCAAATTTTTACTCACTGTATACTATGACTCATCTTCCCATTCCTTTATTTCCCTTTATCTTGTGGATTTAATTGTAATTTTTGAAGCCTCCAGAGCCATGTTACAAAAAATAAAATGTAAATTGTAGGAGTGATAGAAGGCGTTGTACTGGAGGGTACTCAGGAAATGGGTGACCAAAATAAGGAACCAACTGATGAGGAAAGAGATCAGTCAGATGAGAAACGCTCTGAAGCTATGATGGCCTTCTCGGAACAAGAGTTTGATAAAGCTATTGCTTTATATACTGAAGCTATAAAACTAAACCCACAAAGTTCTTTGTTATTTGCAAAGAGGGGTCAAGTGAGTATTTTTTACATTCAGTTATTTTTTTAACATGATGGTTTTAGAGATGTCAAGTAAGGCATTGTTAGAACAACACTTTAAAGTGATACCAGCTAATTCTGAAAATATTTTAAGGAATAAAGTTGTTATTTGTGTAGGGGGTTGAGATTGAGGTTTGTGTTCCATTAAACATAGGACTGTAGTCTGGTGTGTGGCTGGTAGTACCAGAGAAATAAGTTTTTTTTTAATAAAATATCATATGTTCATTACAATTGCTGTTACAAAAATGTGAAAACAGACAAAATAACTGTTTCTATATATATTTAAATCAGAGTTCGAAAATATCAGATATTTAATATAAATATGAAAATATCAGATATTTATGATATATATCCGATATATATCAAAAGTTTTATATATATCCATTTTGTAAGAAAGCCATATTTTTATTTTATTGTATTATTTATGTATACCATTTGCATATGTGTTAAAAAACAGCAATTTTTCTGACGCGACAGACGCCATTAATACCGGCAGAAGTGTTGCCATTTATGGATTAGAACTTACTATTAGACAGTATGTTTTAACTCTACTCCAACGCCATCTACATTTGGGAAGTAGAAATACGATAACAAACGCCAAAAATTACTCAATAATATAAAATTTGATGTATATCATAAAAAACCATTTGATATATAGCCATAGATATATATGCTCGAACCCTCATTTAAATGCAAATAACGTAGCAATGTTTTAAAATATTCCCAAAGGGAAACATTTATGGAATCTCAAGAAAAAATATTCATGTTTTAAGCAAAATATTAATTCACCGTTCATAACTGGTTACCAATAACAATTTATCTGGCCTGCGACTGTCCGCTCTCTACTTTGGGCGATCTCATGACACCTTGATGGACTTATTGTATATCATAATAGTGTTTTTGTTTGGTTTTCAGGTTTATCTAAAGCAAAATAAGTTGGATGCTTGCATCAAGGACTGCACGCGCGCACTGGAGCTCAACTGCGACAGTGCTGCGGCGTATAAGTTCAGAGGACGGGCGTATAGGTAACAAGCTATTGATTTTCATTATTGTTGATCTAATGTGTTAAGGCCCAATCACAAGCAAACATAAAAAATGGAGACATTCACAAAATTACGTTATAATGAGCAGTTGCTCTGTACTACTGGAACTGAATAGAAAATCATGATGTCAACCGTAAAACATATTCTATTGGATCCCAACTTGCTATGTGCAAATTTAGGTTATGTTCATCCACTCTGATTGATTTGTGACGTTCAAAACATTGAAATAATAAATTTCACTATATTCAACTATAAATACTCATCAATGGTTCTGTTTATATTGTTCACATCTATTAAAAACTTAATATAATGGACGTACATGAAATCACACATGCAATTTTCTATGACATGCTATTTGAAGAATAAGTGGTAGGTATTTATTAAGCTACTCCATATCTCTTTCATATAAAAAGCCAAGAAGCGACATGACGAGTTACTTGATAATAATGGTCATTGCAGTATATGCACATCTGTAACACCATATGCATCACTGATGCAACGCCGGCCAAAATGTAAATAAAGCAAAGGCAAAGTAAAGGCAAAGATTGAATTTCTTAAACGCTTCCTCACGCTATACTCGTTCGGTGTAGGATATTATGTGTCCTGAATAGCATGAATACACTACCAACTGGACTACCAGATTGGCTTGAATCACAAAAACATCTGTTGCAATTTCACTATATATATGAATAATTCGCCTTTTTTTTCAGATTGCTAGGTAAATTCGAAGAGGCATCTCACGACCTGTGCGAATCGCTCAAGATCGATTATGATGACCAAGCTAATGAATGGCTTGCTGAAATCAAGCCGAATGCTGAGAAACTCCGTCAGCATAAGCTAAGCGTACAGCGTAAAAAGGAAGAGAAAGAGGTAAATTATAATAAAGTTCAAACAATTGAAACAAATTGCAATGATCTCATTCGTTGTCCTGTATAACTTAAATAATTGGTTTTTAAATTTTACAAAGTGTTGGTAGAATAGAAACAGGTCTAGAAAAGAAAAAAAGGAATAATTTCGCTATATTTCATAAGATCTGGAAACATATCCAAATCAACACATTATACATAATAGTTAAAAAGTAATTACATTATTTATAATGTAGTATGACTTAATAATTTATAGTTTTACCAGATTTTTTCCACAAGACACATGTATTTTAAATTTTCAATTACCAATAGCATAATTCGTCCAGTATCATAATTCACCAAGTTACTTTTATATTGATGGTTTTTGACAGCATCGCGAGAAACTGCGGCGGGCTCGCAGGGCGCAGGAGGCCCGTGCGAAGGCTCGTGCGCAGGCTGGAGCTGGTGGTATGCCTGACTTCGGCGGTTTGGGCAGCTTCGCCAATATGCCCAGTGACTATGCCAACTTATTCTCTGATCCAGAACTTTTAGCTGCATTCCAAGTACGTATTAATCTGTATAATATCTCCTTTAAACGGCTGGACCGATTTTGATAAAATAAAAAATATATTTAAATAGATGGCATTTGATCCATGAAGTTTTCAAAAATTATATTTTTATTTTTGCTTAATCTACTAATAGCAGGTAAGTTCAGGCAGGACAAATTCTGCCAGTCCCACTATATACATAACAAGTTATTTAACTGTATGAAATTACATTTTGAGACTGTGATCCATTACTAGGAAAATTAGCACGAACTACAAAACAATTACAAGATTTTTATACTATATCGATTTCGATGTAATCTGCCAATAGATAGCACTGGGGCTGTAGCAAATCAACTTCTGTACAGATCAGCCAATCATCATGACACTTAATGTATATAGATATTTCAGCACAGAGAATATCTTAACGCTATCAACTTCATCGTAAGTCGATACTAGATTGCACTATTAGTACCAAAATAATGCAAGAAAAATATTTACTACATTTTTATGAATATTATTCATTTATTTACTTTAATTAAATATACATAGGTTCTATACAGGGTTATTGTATTATGTTTATACACAACGAAAAATAGGTTAAGGTCTCTTCTGTTTTTAAACCTTAAGTATTCAACCCTATTTCTTCTATCTCTTCTACTCTTCTATTGATGAACAAGATATGCGCAGCTGCGGCTGGTAGCTACCAGCATATACTATCAGCTTGCTGAGAATGGATTCCTTTCTTTCATGTTCCACAGTTGTCTACGACAAATTACTTGTATGTACATAGAATAATAATAAAATATACATTGCCAAAGACTATGTGTGCTAGCCTTTCATATTGTTGTGGCAAATTATTAACATATAGTATAAAAATCTTAAGATGTTTTAAAATAGCCAATACTATCATATCATAATAATCATAAATGTATTTACTCTTTACAGGATCCAGAAGTGTCACAGATGATCTATGATGTATCCTCTAATCCTGCTAACTACATTAAATACCAAGGCAATCCCAAATTTGCAGCAATTCTGGAGATATTACAGAAAAAGATGGGTAAAGGTGGTGCAAGAACTCCTGGAGATTTCCCAGGTATGATAGCTAATATCATAGAAATATTCATTCCAAACTTTGCAAATCATTCCTTTAACTGCAAATATACTTAATGTCTAGAGGCGTGGGGTGATGGCTGTTGATGCCAGGATTCAGTTGTTCGTATGTAACTTTTTCAAACACCGACATTCGAGTTTCTGCAAAAGCATAACGTTTTCATCTAAATTTTAATGGGATATTTAAGATGATTATTAATTAAGGAATAATACAAGACATCATCGACAATCAATACATGAAATACTGCTCCTGAGCCATAAAACTCAACCATAACACTTCATTCAGACAGGGTCATTTTCATGCCCACCCACCTTCTATAATCAACAGTGGAAAAGTTTACGTGTCGCATACAGTGTTTGTAAGCCAGCAATAACCGGATATCCCGCATTCTAGTTAGCCGGCAACGCGTCCTTGATGCCTTCGTTGTTACGGACGTACATGGGTGACGGTGATGACTCATTATTATGTGGCGCGTGGCAAAACATCGTATGAAATTGCCGAACAATTTCAAGTCTTGCACACAGACCGACTCACACAACTTGCACGGATAATCTATACACACCTATCTAAATGACGCAATCAGCATTCTACCAATCGAGACATGGTGCAGTCCCACACGACTCAATACACCATGATGGTAAATAAATTAAAAAAAAAATGTTCACACACTCCTACCCCTGCATTAGGATTCCCTCTGTTGCGGTTGCCATGGACACACAAATTACACATCACATTTATCTGTCACATAAATGTCTCCCCTGCCCTAGTAACTGGCCTACGCGGTCGTTCAATAATAATCAAACAAAAATAAATACAAGTACATAACACCATAAATGTATGAAAACCGATGTGATGTTGCCGTGGCATATTAATCAAACAGAACAGAAGTCTCGAAGCGAAACGAAATACTTTAATTCAAAATTAATTAATCAATTCCGTATTTTGTCAATACTCGTCAACTTTTAATTTCTATCACAGATCTGAAAAGTTACTTTGTTATTGAGGACAAGGATCGGAAAACAAATTATAGCATAATATTCTTTGTCTACAAACAATTTAAACTTTCTGGCATATTTACATGTATATTGTTCATCCTTTTATCTCTTTAAATATGTCTGCATTATTTTATATATGACAGGCGATATGAATATTGTTTGCAGGTTTCGGTGGTGCTGGTGTTCCTCCGACAGGCGCTGCAAAATCGGGCGACGATGATGTTGGTCTCGACTAAATATGTTTACGAACAACTATTGTTTCTTTCCTTTTACTTTATTTCAAGTTGATTGAGAGCTGTTTGCTTAAAATACACGAATATTTCATAGTACTTACATCGAAACATATAAATAATTTTCTAAAATCACATGTCTTATTAGAATGTTAATTAATAAAGTCCGTTATTGAATTCACCTTCTCATTGAGAAACCCAAATTTTATGATTTGTTTTGTTAAAATGTGCTATATATTTATGTCATACCAATATTCATCAAAAGGTATAAATGAAATTATACATGTCCAATAGCTTTATTTTAATATAAAAAAAATATATGTATTTAATATTTGATGTTGCATTTTCTTAAATTAAGCACGTTATGTTAAGGTAGCCACTAACAAAACCTTTCAAAATTTACAAATTTGTTCGATTATTAGGTGCATAATAAATTATCTAAACAGTGGGTCTACCGAGATAGAAAAATATTCACACTGCATAAAACAAAAGTATGTGACTGTTGTCTCTCTCTACTAAAATGAAACAAATGTATTTGAAATTATTGTATTTCTATTTTTAAAAACAATGTATGACAACAGACGCGGTTAGTTCAAGCAGGCGCATATTGCATCAATTTTATATTGTAATTATTGAATTGAATTTACACTTATAGTGCTTATTAGTCACTTATAGTGACTATAAGAATGTTATTATAACTAATATTATTTGACTTCACTAATTTCATTCTACTTTGAAATCATACAAACAAAAATAATACAACCAAGATTCGTGAATACGAACTATTTTATATTTCAGTCAATAGGTTTTGGTGAATAGTGTTGTTGATAATCACCATTTTATAATATCTCAGATCAACGACATGTTTAGATACATTAAATGTTTGGGTATGGATTCTAAATGTAATAAAATATGTATATTATTTCACTTAAAATATCCAGTAGGGTTGTCAGTGGTTAGCTATAAACATAATTATAATATTAATAATAGTGTGAAAGATATATATGATCTTACCAACAAAGCTGTAATTATGAATTTAAAGTCATTTTTACTATAATAGTCTCATCTAAGTGCCTGTTTGTATTTGCTATTAGAAGCTTTAAATTTTAACTATACCAAATACATTCAATAATCATAGCAATTTTTACAACATTTTATAATTCTTACACCGAAAATGTTCTGATTTATTATAAGTACAACTAAACTCAACAGTTTTTTAAAAAGCATTTGTTAGGACACCGTATTATCTGATTAGATGCGTCTTTATTACATCGTTTTATTGAGTTATTACCAGATTATTCCCACTGGCCCAATGCACTGTAACTTATTCGTTTCATAGATATTAAAATTAGGATTACAAATAGCGTTGTTTCACCGACACAGTTTGTGAACGCACGATGTGTGTGCGACGCGAACGCTTTTAGGGTTTTTTTAGTTTTTTTTTTTTGGTTCAAAAAAACTTACATAAACACGATAAAAATGGGGTGTCGAGTAGTGTAATTTTTTGCTTACAAATGAAGACAAATAAGTATTTTATACAATAATTGAATATTTCAGGCCTTATATTATCCAAATATAAAATTAGGTTACAAATTCGATTTAACATTTTACTGTTAATAAAGCTATAAATTTATAAAAATATGAGTATCTCGTTTTATTCTTGACTAGTCTAGTACCTTAGACAGAAACATAATAGTTGCGTTTGGAAATATTTACCTCTCTTGAAACTAACAATAATTACCAAAAATATATATTTTGTAATGTTAGAATATTTAACAAGTAGGTAATGTCAAAAAAAGGATCCTGGGTTTGATTAACAGCCAAGTAGAACGCTATGATACAAGATACTTGTACTTCTGAATCGAGCTGGTGAGTGGAACAAAATAGATTTTATGATTTGAATCAATCGACACCCAAAATAAACTTAAGAAACGCGAGTTTTTCAACGGAGCTCCAAATTCTTGCCTTGGTATAACCTAAGACTATCCTGGGTGTGGGTGAAAGGTAACTGTACTACACAATATTGTCCTGTAGAACTACCCGCTTTATCGATGAAGTATCTTATCTTAAGATATCTTTCATATCTACTGGCTAAACAATGATAACTGTTATCAATTTAAAATTAACCTTCCGTAATTCAAAAGCTTTCAAATTCACCTTTTAGGTAAAAAGGTATAGAATACGTATAACAAATACAACTAACTGATACTGAACTAAGTGGCCACTGCAACTTATACGCGTTATATTGATTTACTTCATATTTTTTGCATGAATTTCCTGATAATTTAGCAATTGAACACTGCTACTATATTCAATTGATCCATAACTTGTCTTCGCTGCGCTGTGATATTGTCGAAATACCGACGTTACGGTTAATGTTGTTTTATGTGCTGTATGTCTGATGTGAAATTTCTCTTTACTAGTTTATGACTCTTATATACGTCGGTAATTTTATGCACATCCCAATCCATTATTGTGCCACTGCTGGACTAGGGTCTCAAAATGAAAGGGTTAAGACCGTGGTCCTCCACGCTGGCTAACTGTGGGTTAGCACACTTCACAAACCTTTGAAATCATATGCCGGTTTCTCCACAATGTTCTCCTTCAACGATTCACCGAATAAATAATTTCTTAGAATTTTATGTTATGGCTTGTTAGATTTAGACACATATGCCAGGTTCATTATGTTGGAATGTTAAGTTCACTAGCTGTTTTACGTTCAGCATGCAAACGCCCATAACGGTGTTGTATGATAGATTACTCAACTCTCATCTCCATAAGTAATTTTACTACCTCTCCCAATATTTGAACAATGTT
The DNA here is from genome assembly GCA_003671415.1 of Megathymus violae. Taxonomy (NCBI): domain Eukaryota; kingdom Metazoa; phylum Arthropoda; class Insecta; order Lepidoptera; family Hesperiidae; genus Megathymus; species Megathymus violae. The sequence goes on along the minus strand of PDGT01000062.1, from coordinate 1,383,572 downwards.
TTCAGTATATTAATTGATAATGCTAAACCTATGTAAAAAACAATAACCTCAGATTTGTATGAAGACTGGGAAGAAGTCTACTGTGCCATAAAAAATTGAAGTAAATAAAAATTTTAACATTAAAAATAAAACAAAACATGTCTAAATACATATATTTATTATTATTGCATTTAAACATCATTTACTCTCCCCCACTTCAATCGAATTTTCTTCTCATGAAGTCTTAACCAAGATGGCATATTTTTAGGAAATGGTTGAGCATTGGGGAATCTCAAAGGTGGTGGGGGTGCTTTGAAAGGATCTTCACTTTTAAGTTTTTGCAATAAATACTCTTTCTTAATCTGCTTCGGATCTCTATATTTATCCATGTACAAGTTAAATGGCATCTTGAGTGGGAACCATTCCTGAGGTCGGATATATGGTTCAGGAAAATCATATTCATAAACTGAAAATTCAAAATTACTGTTAGCATTAAGAAATAGGAAGAAACAATACAATTTAATAAATATATTTTACTGTTGTGTGAAAAATTTCAAAAGGTGGTAATGCCACATTAAAAATCCATTATTAAAATTTTCTTTCAATTTTATTTACCTGGCTCTTTTATATTTAAAGTGTTGTGGAAAAAATCTTTAACAGTTTCATCCCAGTCACTTTGAAAGAATGCTAGTCCTGCTGGTGTAATATCATCTTGATATTTCTTGTACCAATCTCTCGTTATAAAAGTTCTTTCATCAAGGGGAGAAGATACTGTAACTACAAAAAGAAAAGCAATTGTTTAAAAGCAACCTGAACACTGAATGATATAAACAACAGATTAGGCGACAGCCACAGATTTCCTGTATTGAATGTTCTTGGGGTTTTCCAGTAATTCCCAATAGTTCCAGTACCTCTTTTGACTGGTTTCCACACTCCTTCTAGGATAAAATTAACTGTGAAATGATTTAATATGTTTAAGTGTCTGCCTGGCTGAGATTGGACCCCTACACTTCTAACAGGCATGGCCACTACAAACTGGGCTATCAAATTTACTATCTGCTGACATGTCTACTTATTTTTCAGCATCTATATTAAAAAGTTTCTGTTAATACACACTTACTTTTAGGCATGTCATATAAACATTTTCCATTCTGCTTGTAAAGGACAAAAACATATCTATGGTAACCCGTGCCCTTTAATGGAAATGGGCGCAAGTAATCGACAATCATATCGCCTTTTTCGACATAGTTGCCAGGAATATTAGCAATGAGCCAGTGAACATACTCTTTATTATTCTCATTTAAATGGCCATCTAAGTTTATTAGTGTTAGGGTCCACAATGAATCAGTATCTGATTCAAAATTAACAATAGGTGCCTTAGATGCTTCCAGAGGCTTAATGACATTACCAGTGTAGACTGGCAGGTAAGAATCTCTATTTAAATCATACAATACATTTAGATTTACAACAGGTACAAAATATCCTTCGCCATATAAATGTTCGAAAATTCCATAGTGTTCTGCTATTTGCTTTTTATGATGCGGTCCCAAGGATTCCAACCAATCTTCTCTTACTACATCCAAATCAACATCCAATTTTTGGTTACGTGCTAGCTGCTCTAGATGTTTCTCTGATCTGATTTTCTTCAAATATTCTGTACGATTTATTCGAGAGTTTTCATTTGATTTTCTAAAACAACAGATTCTAAATATAATTACAACCAATAATCAAAACACAAAATACGTTAACATAATTATCCAATCATACTGCAATTATAAATGGTATCATAACCTAAAATACACATTACAAAATTAATTATCTTACTTTGGTGGCAAACCTATATCAATTCTCTTTGTATATATTTCATCCTTGTGATTAAGTTCTTCTATGCGTTCTCTTATACTCCGGGCATATATCGGAGGTCTCCCTCGCATTCTATGGCCGAGCCGTATTTGTTGACATTGTATGTTATGTACTAGACGAATACCGCGAGAAAACATGGCAAAATACTTAAAAGAAGATTTGGAACGGTATACGCGTTTTCAAATTATGTCCTTTATCTTAAAAATTTATTCGATTCGCAGTTTATTTTTAACAACTTTTTGAGTCTTCCATTTTTACAATACCACAATCAGCTATTAATCTTACAGTTTACCTACACCGTACTTTACATGTTTCTTCATTCGATAGAAAACTTCAGATTTGACAATATATAATTCACATTTGACAATTTTGACATTGACTTTTTTGACATTTGCCTTGCTACCCTCGGATGTTTGAATTAATTTTTCAATCAGTCACTAATATCAGTATATTATTCATAAACTATAAAGAACGTAACCATCCATTAGAAGTTCTACTATAGAAATTTAATATGAGTCTATATTAACGTGAATACCTTAATAAAGAGTAAATAAAAAGTAAAAGATGATGTGAGTAAGCGACCCAGGCTACAGAGTACATTTATATATACTGATTTTTTTTTTTTTTTGCGCCCAGACAATTGGATAAAGGGCTACCCTCCGGGAAGCGGGGGAGGGGGGTGGTGAATGCTTTATGCATACCAGCGCAGCCGCCTGCGCTGGTTATGTGGGACTCCCGTGAAACCTAGGGGCTTACCCACTAAACACCACCCGAGACTGGCTTTGGCCTGGAGGCCTTGAAGCCGACATCTGATGCGACCCCCTTTAGGGAAAGGGGGCGCTAGCGGTACCCCCTAGGGGGTATCCGCACGTATTAAAGACACAGAAGGTGTCGTCGGAGAGGGATTAGTGTAGTCATAAGGACTGACACGAAGTGAGAGTGAATATATATATATACTGATAACGCAGGTCTATATTTATACTAAAATTCCATTAGAATTGTCAGAAATGCCATATTGTAAATTTAAAACTCACGTCAAAGGCGTTCTTATGCGGAAAGGTAATTACAAACTTGATGATTACTCTCAGGATAAGACTGCTTGGACATGAGTTTAATATTAAGCCAGTTCAAGTGCGTTCTGTAACTGTGAGTAGGAAAAAAAACTCGGGAGTTTCTTACCACTTATTATTCCGAGACCACTCACAGTAGGAATTTGTTGAAGCGATGGCGTAGTTTGATGTTCGAAAAGTGTTTCTAAAAACCAACTTCGAATAAAATATTTTTTCATATCAACTAACTACGACATATATCTAGTACACTTGGAACATTTCAAAAATAATATGCGTTCTAATCGGCTGTGGTTCGATACAAATGTATGGAAGATTAGATCGAAAAAATCGTGTTAAATTAACTTAATTTCGAAGAGTAGTTATTTACCTATTTAAAATATATCCAGACTCAAAAAACTCAAAAAATATGAAGTTTATTAAAAAATAATAGCTTTTAAACATATTATATCATCAATTTTTAGATCAACATTGAATCATAGGTGTTTGTAGAATAAACTATAGTTATTATTCAAACTTGGCACAATATTTTTTTCTTGTTTTTTTTTACACAACCACACTGCATACATTTATTGTAAAAATTTTCATATTTTCTCTCTGATTATATTAGTCTTATGCTCAATACACGTGATACAATATCGGGTCAAAATATTGATACTCAAATCAGAACAAGTTGTATTGTATCTATGTATTTCTCAGTTTTTTTTAATCTAAGAATATGCCTAAAGAATCATACACACTTGTGGAGAATAACAATACTATAGATTTATGAGACGAGAAAGAGTGGAGAAATATTATTGTATCTGAGTGAGAAATTGATACGTAAGAGGCAATCACTGTTGTCACGTAAACCTTCTCTGATTTTCTGTAGGTCGTGGAAAAAATAAAAGAACACATTGTTAGAGAGCAGCCGCTGTAATAGTGTAAACCATATCGGTATACAATTTAAAAATCGTCTCTTTTAATTAAAATATGTAATGTTCTCAATCATGTAAGTTTAATATCTTACATTATTAGATAGTATTGAATGATGAATGATTTTGCCTGAAGGTTGACTGGCAGAGAATACTTATAGCATTAAGCCTTTGTACCATTATTTCTTGTATGGTTCAAAAGAAATAAATAAAAATAAATAATGATCATTGCATATATTTTATATTTGTTGTGAAGGAATATTCTCTTTGTTTAGTTATTCAAATATTAAAAATTGCTTGGATAATGTATCCGTTTCCTTACAGCTTTTTAAAAGGTTACTACTCTGTGGCTACAATTGACGCGTATGCAGTTCAAGATATTTTTCACTTACTTTATTATAGTATACTCTATGTTCTCTAAAATCGTTTACGACCATTTGTGAATGACAAATGTCGATTTATACTTATTAATATATCGACTCGACTTTTGCTTACAAATTTAATGCTAGAGCATTTGTAATGGTTGGCTATACTGTGCCCTCGATTCGATTATTCTTTACTTATCAAAAAAATAGTGCTTTACTTACTATGCATAATAATTATTACTCTGGATACCTATTCGGTCAGTGCTTATTAGTTATGGCATTAGGAAACACAGACAATGAAATGGTAGGAAATAGGAAATAATTCTTCGCTCGCTGTGTTGTTTCAACTGTGTTGTGTACTAAGCTATACTTTCTGTGCGTTTGACTGTGACGACTAGACAGAGAATGTTTGTGGACACTTTGGACTTGTTTGAATTCAAGCTAAGCGAGAAGCGAACATCTGGCGAAGCGAAGGAATTGAATTGAAGCGACATTACTTTTCCTCTGTTTTGTTGCGATCGTTGTGTTTGGTGCGATTAGAGAATATAGAAATATCATTATGCCACGGAGCCCACTGTAGGGTTTGTGAAGGTTATACACGAACTTTTATTAATTTTCATACTTACTGACTTCGTGGTTTTAACGTGATTGTGTATAGTGTACCTATTGCGGTAACAAAAATATTTTAATAAACTCGCAAGAACGATTGACTATTAAAACTTAATTTAGTAAGCGGAATTAATTCAATAATAAGTCAATAGAGCCGTAAACATGGTTAAAAAAGGCTTTAATGCATAAGTAAACTTGAAAAACAATTACTATCGTGTGATTAATTTTCCGATCTTGTTTTTAAAAGGAGCCATTTACACATATCGAAAAGTCACGTAGCCTATTTGTTTGTGAAATGTCTTGTGGACATATTTGATTGTGAAATACTTTTAATAAGGGCTCGCGTAGATTTGTCTCGTGTAAAAATGGATAGCAAAAACATTCAGAAAAATGCTATGCAGAAAACTGCAGAGTTTACTTTCACTCCACCGCCGGAAGCGCCTGTATTTGAGCCCACGCTTGATGAATTTACGGATCCATTGGGATATATTGCTAAAATTCGTCCTGTTGCGGAACTAACTGGAATATGTAAAATAAAGCCACCCTCACGCTGGCAGCCACCTTTTTCCTTAGATGTGGACAAGTTAAAATTTGTCCCACGGATACAAAAAGTCAACGAGCTAGAAGCCATAACACGCGTTAAGCTTTTATTTTTGGAAAAGATATTAAAATTTTGGGAACTTCAAGGCTCACCTCTTAAAATACCAATGATTGAAAATAAAACATTGGATTTGTATTGTTTAAAATTTTGGGTGGATGAGGAGGGTGGATTTGATAATTGTAATTCACCTAAAAAATGGCGTAAGATTGCGAATACGATGGGTTACAGTCAAAATGCTAATACAATGAATTTCCTTCGTAACAATTATGAAAAAATTTTACTTCCCTATGAGATATTTGAAAAAAGTAAAGCAGACATTTTAAAAACTGTGAAAAAAACCGAGATTAAAACTGAGATCAAGGCTGAGGGCTTAGTCACCAAGCATGGATTCAAGGAAGTATCCTTAGATTCCATAACTCTTTTAAAAAAAGAGGATTTTAAAGAAGAAAAACCACATAAGAGTATTAAAAAGACAAAAACAGGTTCAGATATCAAATGTGAAGAAGGTTCCCAAATTCTTCCTATCACAGAGGAAATGAAAAGAAACAGAGAGTTAAGGAGATTGGCATGCTATGGACCAGGACCAAAAATGCCTGGATTGAATGATGAAGAGTTCGACATAACAAAATCTAGAAAAAGACCTAGATATGACCTTGATCCTTTAGCTATTTATGTGTGCGCTATTTGCCAGAAAGATCATAGAGATGATCTTTTATTAATATGTAATGGATGTTCTGATACTTATCATACATTTTGTCTGAAGCCTCCTTTGAATAGTGTGCCTGATGGTGACTGGCGGTGTCCATGTTGCATAGCCGAGGAAGTTCACAAACCAGCTGAAGCATTTGGATTTGCACAAGCTGAGAGAGAGTACTCTCTGCAACAGTTTGGGGAAATGGCTGACAAATTTAAGTCAGATTATTTTGGTATGTCTGGTCATCTAGTGCCGACAAATGTAGCTGAAAAAGAATTCTGGAGAATAATATCCTCTGTAGAAGAAGATGTTACAGTAGAATATGGTGCAGACTTGCATTCAATGGATCACGGTTCTGGCTTCCCTACAAAGTCATCCTTGAATTTGTACCCTGGTGATCAGGAATATGTTGACTCAGGGTGGAATTTAAACAATCTTCCAGTACTAGATGGGTCTGTTTTGAGGTTCATAAATGCGGATATATCTGGTATGACTGTACCATGGATGTATGTTGGGATGTGCTTTTCAGCATTTTGTTGGCATAATGAAGATCATTGGAGCTATTCAATCAATTATCTACACTGGGGTGAAGCTAAAACATGGTATGGAGTACCAGGAAGTGGGGCAGAGTTGTTGGAAACGGCTATGAAGGCTGCAGCACCAGAGCTTTTTAAATCTCAGCCAGATTTACTTCATCAGTTAGTTACAATAATGAATCCTAACATATTAATGGCTGCAGGTGTTCCTATTTACAGAACAGATCAGCAGGCTGGAGAATTTGTGGTTACATTTCCACGAGCTTATCATGCAGGGTTCAATCAGGGCTATAACTTTGCAGAAGCAGTGAACTTTGCACCTCCAGATTGGTTGAAAATTGGAAGAGAGTGCATTCTGCATTATAAAAATCTTAAAAGATTTTGTGTTTTTTCACATGATGAACTGATTTGTAAGATGGCTTTAGAAGGTGATCGTCTTGATTTAGAAACAGCATTAGAAACACAGAAAGAACTTGTTAATGCAACTGAGGAGGAAGGTCGATTAAGGGCACAAATAGCCAGGAAGGGTTTAAAAAATGTCCATCGAACAGCATTTGAACTGCTTGGTGATGATGAGCGTCTTTGTGAAGTGTGTAAAACCACATGTTTTTTGTCTTCTGTGTATTGTGAAGATTGCAGGCACATGGCATGTCTTCAGCATGTGAATGAATTTTGTAAATGTCCATGGGAAAAGAAGGTTCTGAAATATCGCTATGATATGGATGAATTGCATATAATGTTGCAAACTATTGACTTTAGGGTTAACAGTTTTGACAAATGGATGACAGAAACCAAAAATATATTGCTTCCTACAGCACCTGATATTGGCAGGTTACAGAAATTAAAGTTATTGGTTGACGAGGCTCAGGAATTAAAAATACCAAAGTGTTTGTTATTAGCACAGTTGAAAGACGAATACACAAAAGCCACTGAAAATGTTGAACCAATTGTAATAGAATTAGATGACGATTAATTCATTTATGGTAGCAATTCACACTACATCAGATATTTCAAATGTCTGTATTTTAGTACAAAAATAATTCCATAGTATTAATAAGTATATTATGTTTGTTGATTTGTAGCTTCAACTAGCCATTATTAATAGTATATAAAATTATTTTTACATCACAGCAGGCAGCATAATTATTTAAGTTTGTATTAATCATCACTTTGTTTTTTCATGCTACAAAAATGTAGAATTTAGAAATATTTCAATTTAAATAATTGTGTCAGTTGATGTCATTTGATTTGATTTGGTATTTTCAAAATGTGTATGTTTATAGCACGTACATAATAGGAATAAGGACATTTATGTTAATTACAATTTTATTTCTATGCACAGTTCAACTTAGGCATAAAATTGGGCTTAAATAATCCCACCGTTTTATAACTAAGATTGTTTGTATAATTTGCAAATTACAGGGGTTTGAGTTATTTCTTACCTCTATTGAAACAATTTAGAATAGGCTCATATAATTCTTTGCTTTTTATTGCTATTGATCTCAATGATTATTACAGTATTGAATTAAATTATAATATGCTTATTTAGTCTAATTTGTTGTTTATCTACTTCCAGTGCTATAAATTTCATTGTATTACTAGATATGGACACTGCTGTCTCAGCGGTTTGTGTATAGTTGGAGAAATATTTTACTTTTCTTGAAATTTATTGCTTAAATTTACCTATAACCTGCCTATACGCATACTTTTAATAAATGGATTGTGGGTACACATTTGAATTCTTTTCAATCGGATTGGGTATAAACAATTAACGTTTACATTAATTCCGATTATATTTCAAGGTAACGGCGAGATTATTTTTCTTGCATATTTATGATCCATGCAATTGGGTCGAAATATAAAAAATTGAATAAACATTTGATACACATTACAGTTTAAATGTGTCTGCGATGACATAACATATCCTAATAACTAAATTTGCAAAGTTCGCAATACTCAAGTGTTTCAGATAATATACATTCTGTTTTTAAGTGTTTTCAATTTCAGAGAGCAGTTTCATTTAAGGAAACACTAAATTATTGGCTCAAAATATTTCTAATAGTAGTTTGTATATGGTGTAGTGTTTTCTGGTGTGTTTTTTAAAATAAGTGTGAAGTATTTTAGAAAATTTGTAATATACTTAATTCATCTGCTACCTATGTTTTTGCTGCATAACGAGTTTCCATTGGATACTGATATTAATCAATAATCTTGTGCACCAAGTTTTAATAAAACCTGTACCTTACATTTGTAACAAATTAAATAAGATAGATGTTGTAATTGACTTAAAAATTATAGTGTGTTATATGTTCAATTTTACAATAAGTAAAATTATTGTTTTCACATCTTCAAATATGAATGGCTATGATAATGTAAATATAAACAGAAATGATTTTTTTTCTATACAGTTAGCTACTACAAAAAATATATATTGACCAGCATTGTACACCCCATTTGGTTTTTTAACAATGATTGCCATTTGTTTGACTGATATATTATTCACTTTAGACTTACCTAAGTTTAGATATAAGTACTCCTAATATTAGTGTAACAGTATAAGTTATTTTTAGTTACACATTTTGTACTGTGATCCAGAAATTTATTTTAAGCGAAAAAAAAATTTCATCCCTGAATGGTGACGATTCAGTATATTTTATTTTAACTACTGGTTATTTCCGTTTTCTGCAGATGTCATTATGGTTTAATGATGTTCTTCAATAGGGTTTTATTTTGAAGAATTTCTATATATTATTGTGCTTGTGTGTATTCCAGAGTAACTGTGACTTAATGAATTATGAATAATCGAGTGAATTATTTGTAGTTGTTGACACAAGGATGTATTAAGATTACTATTTAATTAAATCTGTAGCACAAGTATTTGTTTCATTTCAGTCAAATTTTATTGTACATGGAAAGGTAGGTATCAATAAAAACATCTGAATTTGTGCGATTATTATTATTATTGTGTACAAAATAGAAATATACGTCTTACGTATTTTTGGTAGCATAAATTGAAATACTTTAATAAAATAAAAAAATATAAAAACAAACATTAATTAAGTACTTTAGAATACTAATAGCTACGGTATTTATATAATAATATAGTCATAGAGACTACAGAATTACAAACAGCTAATAGTGTACTAGAAATAGGACGGCATGATGGTCCGAGGTCAACAAGTATTATATATCACCGCAGATGAAAAGGGGTTTCCTCCTTACTAAGAGTTGTGTGTTCTAGTTTCTCCCATCGGATTCAAAAGTAGAATCAATATAGAATAAAAATGGGTGAAAACCCCCACCACACAAATTAAACATCAAGGAGTATATTCCTTTTGTATATAAAGAACAACATTCTAAGTTAATAAAAAATAAATAACAAAAATAAAAACTTAGTAATCAATATGTCTGTGTAAAATACAAACATTCACCATATATTATAAATGATAAGATCAGAGTTTTAATATAATTATGTACAAAGTCAAAAAGATAAATATATAGAATTGCAATAAAATATTCAACATGGGCGTCTAGGCGTGAAAAGCTATTTGGTTTCAGCGACATTTTTGTAACTTTACAGGAGTCATTTAAAGTTTTAAAATTTTCCGGAAAAAAATCTACATAGTCTATTTGAATAGGGTAAACGGTATTGAAATTAATTAAAAAAAGTGGAGTTGTTAATGCTAACACCAAACAAAATAGATTTATAATAAGGATAGTTGTCGTCTAATACAAATTGCTTTAAGTCCCTATTTTTTGGAATAGGAAAAAGGATTTAAGTGATAGTTACAATTAGCAACAGGAAAAAATAAGAAACTCCAGCTCATTTTCAGAGTAAGCCCAAAAGCTAGGTGTGATGTAGCCAAAACGAATAGTAGCAAACTATTTTTTTTAACTGCCAATTAAAATGACTTGCAGACTAAATTACTTAAATGACATGAAATATTGA
>PDGT01000062.1:1353797-1372963 GCA_003671415.1 Megathymus violae | reverse complement strand
ATACTCAGGTGCGCAGAGACGCGGCGTGAGGACGGCGGGGGGAGGTGCTCCCGCCCTTTACCTCAGGCCCCGACTGCATTCAACTCGCGCGCTATCTGTAGGTGTGATGTAGCCAAAACGAATAGTAGCAAACTATTTTTTTTAACTGCCAATTAAAATGACTTGCAGACTAAATTACTTAAATGACATGAAATATTGAAAATGTAATATATTTATTCAGTATAATAATAATATCAAAGTAGAATCCGTGTCAATCAATGTATTCATATTCAATCGCTATTTCGCAGTTATTATTTTCAAAGTAAATGACTACTTAGTTAAAGTACCACACTAAATGGAAAATAGATGCAGCTGAAAGAGCTTCATCGACACTTCATGTCGTATTTGGGTGACGGACAAATTATTTAAGCGATATCACACCATGTAAATGGCGTAAGTCAAAATGATTGAAATGTTATATCTCAATAAAAATTAGGAACAAGGAAAACGCTTTAATCGATTCAAATATTTATCTGCTAAAGGCAAATTGGCTTTTATCTAATTTATAATATTGTATAGTTCAAATACACTAGTGAAAAAAGTTTCAAACGTCATAAAAGTGTTCTCATTTGAGCAAATCCGGGTTCATTCGAGGAGAAAAAGTCGATGATTTCGAATATGTATATAATTCAATATCGCCCAAAGTATCATTTAAACCAAATAGCCTTTCACCCGTCGATATAAACAAATATCAATAAGCGCAAATATCACAACCATAACAGATCGATATTAAAAGGATTAATCTAGGTTTTGTAATTTACAATAAATAATACTGATAAATTAGATCTGAAAATATTATGTATGCATTGATTCGGGACAAGTTATCAAAATCACATTCTTAGAAATTATTTAATTAATAAATAGTAAATTTTTAATAGCATTAATTTTTTTAACTTAGCGTTAAAAATATATAATACAATCTTACCATTTTCAATTGCAATTAAAAATCACTACATTTAAGAACAATTACAATGATTTAAGAGTATTATTTCGGTCTATTAATGCAGTGTACTTTCATGTAGTAATTAACTATATAATAAAAACGTTTTGAAGATTTTCAGGGTTAAATAATTTATGGACTTGAGAAATGTTAAATTTTAAAAAATTATTTACCGATGATTATGGTACAAGTATAAACACTAAAAATGAGTTTGGATTTGCCATTTCGAGAACTAAAACCATCCAAATCACTAGATGAATCAATTAAATAAATAAGCGATAATAATATACTACATTCATCTGTCACACGTCACTGTCTGCCGCGGCGGGAAAATTAACATGGGACTCGTCCTTCGACAGGCGGCCTTATTAGACTCGTAGCAATTTAAATAACTTTATACTTACTTAACTATTATATTAATTCGTGTTCGAAGACGCTGTTTTTGTATCCATATACATAACTGTAGTCCATTTTTCAATGTGAGATTTCTTTGTATCATGTTAATTTACAATAAAATTTCTTTACGGTATTTATAAATATATCTAAACTGAAATATTAAGTACATCAATCATATCAACAATTGTAAAAATAAAACACAACGCGATAAAATTATTTGGTATTTAAATGCAGCAAAAAGATCTTGATTACTTAATAAAATTATCCGATTATTTTTGCGTAGGTTTTTATGACAGCAAGTTTAATGAGTTAAATACGTGGCTGAGAAAAGCTAGGTTTGATTTGCGTATTTATTATTATTACTGGAAGGTTATATACTTCCGCCTCCATTTTCTGTCAGGAGAGGAGATGTTCTCCTAAAAGTTGGATAACGATTATTACCAACACCATTAACATTATAATATATTGTTTACTTAAAAGTGACATATTCTATTATTACAAAAAAGTATGAACCCTTTTATTCCATGTGATGAGGCACCTGAAAATATTTTTCGGAAATACATAGAGATTAATAATATGCTTTTTTGTGCAACTTCGAGATTCATAACCTTATTAAATATTGAGATGAAGTTCACTAGTTCGGTCCCGTGACGGAGTCCTTCATTTCCCGACCTTTGGTTTCAATGGGGAGCGCAAGGCACGCGATCGCAGCAAAGATGGCCGTTAATGAGTACACCCCGGTTGCAAGTGCTATTGAATTCTTTAGAAGCACCTGAAAACAATTTTTAATAATATAGATAATATTATAACAGAAATCATAGAATCCAATAATATTAAAATCAATATCTATTTGGAATTTAGTTGGTGTTGTGTTATGTTATATTTGTGTAGGTCCATGCCACTCGCAACACGGAATACTAGTGTGGGGTTTGAGTGTGTAATAGTAAGTAATAATATTCCATTAATTAATTAGTAATAAGTTTCCATTGATTTGGTTTGACCCAGATATTATGGTTATTTAAATATTGAGCTATTTACATTTTCGGTCGAGGATGCGCATCTATGTGCTCTCACTGAAGACAGTACTGGTTATTTTTTACTTTTATGTTTTACTTTTCATTGTCTTTATTGCTGTTTAGCCAAAAATACATTTATGTAATAAAAACTGTTGCAAAAGGTAGTGTCAACATCATTAAAAGCTTTGTTTTCGTTTTGTAAATCTTTATGAAGAAAATCAAAGCCCTATTATACTATTTTTCCTGTTTATTATTTCGAACTGTTGTATATATTAATCACCGATAGCTTGATGTCCGAAACGGTAGCGTTCAAGAAATTTTACCTCAAGTGGTCTAACAAACTACAAGTTTTATAACGGGCTATAGTATAAGTCACTTGACATTACATTTATAAGCATTAAATTAATTACATTAATATATATGTATATTTGTGCCAGCAAGCCCACCTGGCCTTTCCCGCCAAATATATAATAGCGATGCATTGCAATTTTCGTATGGATGCCCAATTTCTTCGAAAGTAAAATATCGCCCATGTTACTCGCTGATAATGAAGCTTTTGATAGGTGAAATAATTCATGAAACTGGTCCGATAGTTTTTTTATTCATCCACAAATATACAAAAAAAGGTTTTTTTTATAATATTTTCATGGGTATAAGATTTGTTCATCATATGTTCAATGAACATTAACCTTGATTATTAACTGCTCTGGAATACTTAATAATACTACAAACAGCTAAATGTAAGAGCAGAAGCACCTGCTAAGGTAACTTACAAAATAAAGCGGTGCGTTTGGTGCTATCAATGTCCATGGGTATCAGTGATCACTTACCACCAGGTGATTCCGTCAGCTCGTTTATGTTATTGATGAACAAAAAACATTGCGTTTATGTCTTTAAGCTGTAATGATCTTACTTGAGCTACGTAGGGAGTGATCATGGCGCCGAGTCTGGCAACCCCACTGCAGGCACCGACCGCTGTTGATCTTAATGCCGTAGGGTACACCTGTAAAATGTAAAATGTTTTTATGGATGAAACGATATTGGGATGAACGGATTCAGGTATCGTTTTTTGACTGGTGCTAAGTTACAATACTTTAAATTGCAAATTGTTTAAATTGCAATAGATGACTTAAGTAAATAAACTGCGACATCTTAATCGTTCGCACGTCCGTCTTTCGCATGGCCCATCTCAAATTCTCAAAAGAATATCCGTATTTACATTTTTTTCGGTTAAGAACATCGTCAGAAAGCCTAAACACTTCAGAGTTCTCCATAACGTCTTCAAAGGTACGTGAATACCGCCAATCTGCACTGCGATAGTGTGGATTGTGTGACCTTAACTCCGCACATTACGAAAAGAGACCCGATCACTTTACTGGGGCAATTACTATGATTATGTAATTATGATAATTATGACGACAAATACGTATTCCGTAGTCATTAAAACCAGAAATTTACTAATTATATTTATTTATTTACCTCAGGTGTATACACGTACGCAGCTTGAAACAGTCCAGCTATTATTCCTCGCGCCAGGAATAGGATGCATGTAAGGAATGTTCGGCTGCAAGCATATATATTTTAAATACATATTTAACAAATGTTCAAGATAATTATTAATTGTTTCACATAATGTGCACACAAACACGCACACACACACAGACACACAACATAAATATCACGAACCTGACTACAAGAAAAATGATAAATGATAATAGGGATAAAAATATTGAAAAGTTTATGACCCACTCCTCTAACATAACTACTATTGATCAGTACACTTACTTGCCGTTATATATCAGAACGCAGATGCATATAGCGAATATGACGAACTGTGATGCCATCGTCTTCTTACGACCAAATTTTTCAATGATGAATATTGTTGCAAAAATACCTGCAAACCGTTTAAAGCGTACTAAGTATGATTATATTAAAAAACTAGCTGTGCCTGCGACTTCGTCCGCGTGGAATTTAACAAAAAAAGTTATGTAGTAGAGATAAAAGCAGCCTAAGTTACTCTTTATTACATCACCTACTTGCCAGTGAGTCCCGTCAAAATCGGTCCAGCCGTTTCAGAGATTAGCCAGAACACACAGACAGACAAAAATGCACAAATTGTAAAAAGTGTTATTTTGGTATATGTACCATATATACATTCATATGCATGTAGTAAAAAGCGGTTATTTTAATATTACAAACAGACACTCCAATTTTATTTATAAGTAGTAGTAGTAGTAAAAGCATAAGAATTACAGTATGACACAGAGCTACTGTTAATTATTTACTAAATAACTGTTTATTGTTTTGGACTTCAAAACTTTTGTATTCGGAATACGAGGTAAATCGGGGAAAGATGTTGAGCTGTTTTTGGCAACATCACACCCGTACACAAGGTAAAAAATAGGCAGTAAACTTCAAAGTATACAGCGCACGTTACAGAAACACACAAGAGTCAGTCACACACAAGAGTTAGAAATATAACTACCGACCGTACAGCGCAGACTCGGCATCAACTATTAACCCGCTGATTATTTTCAACGCATGAAACTGAAGAAACAGCGATGTAGAAAATATTTACCGACGACGAAGAGCACATTAATTGCAATTTCGACATCTTTTCAAGACAAAAACACAAAAAAAATTAAGGTATGTAGATAGGTCTGAAAAATAAAACCACATTGCTTTTTTACATTTAGGAAGGAAATTCCATCCCACTCCGCAATTTTTTTGACTTGCGCTCGTGTATGCTGAATCTTTGATACCTGGGAATTCCGCAAGCGTTGTCCACAAGAGGTCCATGTAGTCAGTGGTCTGCAGCGGGCGGCAGTCGGCTGCACACGACTCCGTTGCGCCAGACGGATCCGTCTCGAACAGCTCGGTGGTCATCAGCACGAGACCGTAGTAGCAGAACGCACACGACATCCTGGCAACAGTTTTCAATATGAACTCTGGAACGCGATCATGCTTTAGGAAACATAATCTACTACATAAATCTGTAGGTTCTGTCTATAATTTTTATTTTTTTGCCATATTATAATTTATAATAATTATAATATATTTATAATATATAATAATTATAATACTTTTTATTGTACACCACAAATAAGTACATTCTGAGGGACACGAGAAATACAAAAGGCGACCTTATCGCTATGCAGAGAGCTTTTCCAGGTAATATAGGGCCCCCTTGTCAAGATATTCAAATTAAAAGTACACTTATCTAAATAAAATAATTGTTTAAATTATGGTCTACAGTGTCGGCCAATTCAAAGTAATTTGTATTGAAACTCGATGGTCATAAAGAAAGGTAACTCACCATATAAACCACAACAGCAAACTAGTATTTCTTAAGTGCGGTATCAACAAGTGCTTCAGTCGACCACGCTGGCCAATGCCGACCGAGTCGTCGCACACCAATCGTCCGAGCAACATTGGCCGGCCGTTATCTTGAGCTATCTGAAATAAATGACTTTAAAAATTGAACCGTGTAAAGTTGAATTTTTAGAATGCAAAATACTGTTCTATTACTTATTGTTGTTGTTCTATTTATTATTGTTGTACTACTATATAGGCATGCGTTACGTTGAAATGTTTCACACACAATGAAATTCGTTAAGTTAAAAAAATATGTCAAGCGCACGCGCCAATGCGACGTATTTAATCGTGAGTATCTCGGTGTATTTAAAAGCGCCCCCGTTCCCTAAAGGGGGTCGCATCAGATGTCGGCTTAAAGGCCTCCAGGCCAATTCCATTTCCAATTGTCTGGGCGCAAAACAAAAAAAAAGTGTATTTAAAGCTCAATCGTTATATTTGCTATTACATTACATTATCCATTAGTGGCAGTGCGTGGGTAATCCTCTCTGGTGGGCTCTCCACGTAATTGAAGTGACCTGGAGCATATACTCCACTTAAGTAGGTACTGTAGGATTTTATACATCCCGATACGTTTTTATTTGTTGCCAATATTTCGACCCAGTTGCATGGATCGTGGTCACGGCGAAACTGTGGTGGCGGGGAGGAACCGTCGACAAGTTGGTGGTAGACAGTAAGTGTCGTGTGTCGTGATACGGTAACTCAAAAAGAAAAACGAACTAAATGTAGGGTAGATAGATTAGTCTACCACTTATAAAATGTATAGATTCCGCGATTAAATTAGTTTTTATGCCTGTGTATTACACATAGTGTTATCGTGTGTTACATGACGTGACCTCAAGCACGGAGACGATCATAAAATTTGTTTAACTCGCTCAACCAATTAAGATTGACACAAAGTTTTCGCTAATTTATGGAATGGTAGCATTTTAACTAAACACAAAGTAGCATATTTTCAATATTTGACTTCCAAATACGAAGATAATACAACAAATAATATTATTTTTTTACATAAATAGCCAAAGGGTCATTTGATGGTAAGTAGTCACCGCCGTCCATTGACGTTCTACGCTCGTAGTCTTACGATCACGGATATCCATCTTTCGGTGCCCCCGTCGCAGTAAAAAAATATATATAACAATCCTCAAGCAACAGAAAAGTCTACCCAGAATAAGCTGAAACAAATAAGTTTTGGTATTAAAAATTAAAAAGCATTTACCTGTTCTAGTGTTGCCAAAGCCTTGTCTGGGTGGCCGCTTGCTACGTGAAATCGTGCAGATTCTGGGAGCCACTTAAACAATTAGAAATTAATATATTATAAATGTTAAGACGAATTCCTAGCTGAAGCACTTCCGTCGATCATTAGTGTTCGATCGAGTTCATCAAATTTAGAATGGTCGGGATTTGGACTGGTGACTGCTAGTGACAATATTTTTTGAACACATTCATGCTTTAGTGGGCTCGTCAAGCCTCGATTCCGGATATGATCGTTAGATAGCTGTTGTTATGTCGGACGTCTTCGGGCGTAGGAACTTTCGACATTTATGTGGATTATTTATGCTTCCTCAATCGACACTGGAGCAAGGTGGTGAAGGCTCAGTCCGTAAGACGCGTAGAGCGCCTGTAACGGGTTGAAGTTATTTGTATAATTATAATAACTTCAATAATTATAAATATTTATATGAATCAAAACATACCATAACTTCACACGCAGGCGTGAAAAGAAAGCATAGTAAACGTTTAAAAATTATGTTACCAAGATTATGTATTTAAAAAGGAATTGAAGTAATTTAATGCAGGGTGACTGAAACGTGGTCAATAAAATTTCAAACATATAAATACTTGGTTAAGCATATGTACAATAAAACATACAACTTTGTGAGTAAATATACACACTCATGTACGCACAGCCATATGTATATTAGGGCTTGAAGCCCAAAGATGTCAATGTATGGCTTATGATAACCTTAATTGAGGTATGATCTAACAAGCAAATGAAAATTGATCTAAATTAAAATCGTACAGTTACATACAAGAGGACATAAAAATTAGGTGAGTATCATAATAGTAAGTAGAAGTCATATAGTAAGTTACTCACCGGACATATAATAGCGAACATTAGAAGAGGTATAGTTGATAAAGCTAGTAGCCAATGCACTCCTAGAGTTGGCATTACCACTAGTGCGAGAGCCACTTCAAGACACGCTCCGAGAGCCCAAAAACACTAGAAGTGAAAAATAAAACATTGTGTATTATAAAATTAATACATCACATCAGCCACTGCAAGTAAACCCACGTCGGTTTTTATTCCTAAATATATATAATGTTATTTGTAAAAACAGAATACCAGCACTTACATCAAGAAGAACGACACACTTTGCCCTTTGTTTTGTTGGAAGAAATTCTGCATAAAGTGTCACTCTGAAAGGTGAAAATAAGAAATAACATAAACAAGTTTTTTTTTCTATTAGACTAACAAATCGAAAAAAATGTGCAGTTTCAAAAAACTTACGACTGAGGCACACATCCGATTGCGAAGCCGACAAGTCCCCTGAGAAATAGTAACCAAAGAAAGTTAGGAGCTATAGAACTCAACAGCCCATAGTAAAAAAGCAGCACCCCACACATACTAAGTGCCTGCAAGTATACAAAAAAGGAATCATTAAATAATAGTGAACATGATAAGTATTTATGCTCCGCAGAAACATTCACAATATCAGCTTGCTTCTCTAGTGGTTTTTGAGTTTTGCAAACAAAACAAAAAGTAGTTTTGGTAGTTCAATCGGGTTGTGGTAGCTAGGTAGATTAGATAAAAACCTTACCATCTAGCAAAAATTCTTATCTAGTAAATATTAATTACTCATTGTCAATACACTCATGAAGGCTGTAATCATAGCAATAGTGATTCTCTTTTTTAATTCAGTACTATTTTACACATAAGTAACATAGTACCTAAGCTGTAATAAAGTAACACAATAACTGTTCGTAATTAAGAGAATCTGATCTATTTTTAATATCATTAGTCAAAGTATGACAATTGATCATCTAAGGACTAGTCTGATGGTCCTAGGAACTATTTTGGTATGGCTAATGTATTACCATATATGTGTACTTACAGTTTTCCTTCCATAACGATCACTTAAATTACCCCAAAAAGTAGAACTCAACATCATTCCCATGAAAACCACAGTTGTAGTCAATGCTTGTTGATATCTGGAAATTTTGAAAAAGTTCAGGTTAATAATGGCATTAAATAAATTGGTTTGATTAATTAGAGGTGCAAAGGTTAGTTTTTAATTATTAATAGTTATTTACTTGCTTATATTCCATTCACAGTGAAGTGCTGGGGAGAGAATACTTAATATAGTCATTTCCATGGAGTCAGCCATCCAGCATAATCCAGTACACAAAGACAGCTTAACTTGAAACCATCCAAAACCCAAAGCATTAACTGCTTGAGTGACTGTAAATGTGTCTACAAAAAGAAACCATTATATTAATTTGTAAACAAGTAAATTTCATAAACAGTTTTTTATTTCTTGTTATTTTTATGTACTTTACAAACTTAATGTATCATGCTTCCAAGATATAAGTGGAACCAGTAATTCGGAAGGCTTAAGTGGGGACCTAGATTCAATATGTTGAGACCTTTAGAAATAGGTATTTCTTAAGTTTTAACCATTTGAATATGAATTTTTTTGCATAATATAAGTTAATGCTTGGCAACAATCCCACCTGAAGGTACATCAACTGCAATACCAACTGAATTACAAGGATGATAAAGCATACTATTTTTATAAAAGCATAATCACTTTTAAGCATTCAATCAGATGTTAACACTAAAGTGGGTTTTTTCCATCGTTTCCAGTACAGATTATAAATGACAAAGTGCTTTAATCTTGTTGAAAAAAGTATCTAAAATGTATTCCATCAAATATAAACTAGCTAAGATACAGTGTTCCTGGTTATCATACTCATTAGAAAAAAATTAAACTCTCTTTGAAACATCAACAAAAAGATTTTACTTGTAAATATATATTATAAATTGTAAATATATATAACTATAAAGTGTAAGCATGAGGGCAGTAATTTTCCTGGGGAATGATCACAATTAAGTATAGATTATATTGTCAAGTATATATTTATATGTACAAAGTAGTGGCTTATTTGGAAAAATTCATCATTAATGAATAGGAAGAATTTAAAAAAGGCATCTGGATTGGAACTTATATCTTTATTTCTACAAAAACATTTCCAGTACCAAAAACTGGGTACTAATGTGGGGTACTCCATATATTATGTATTATATATATATATATATATATATATATATATGTTTTAGCCGACAAACGAGCAGACGAGCCACCTTATGGCAAGTGGTCATCATCGTCCATGGACAACAGCAAGACCAAAGGTTCCACTAATGCATTGTCGGCCAGGAAACCAGAAGGTTAGAAAGCAAGTACTGGTTCTCAAGCCCACAGCCGGAACACAATGAGTCGTTTGGCAGCTGACTCAAGCAGGAGGGTGGTAGCTAGCCAGGCAGGCTTCACGGAAAGATAATAATTTCAGTAATAATATTAATAACTTAATAATAATACTGATAATATAATCCATACGCGAAGCCCTACCACTAAGCAAGCTGGCTTCTGTCGCCTCTTACGACACCCTGTTCTGTCAGCATGGGATTGGGGGGAGTATTCTAAGCAGCCCCAATAAGGCTAAATATATGTTAAGAAGAAAAGATTTCACCTTTAGTATCTGGTATTTACGTACCATCCGGCACTACCGACACCGATGCCATTTCAATTTCTTGAGGAGCAGGCATCGGAGGCGCTTGTGCTCGCGAATCCCCTGCATTTTCGTCTAAGTCTTGATACCCTTTGACTCTTCGAATCTGAAATGTACATATAAATTGACTGACGTAGTATACTACACCTAGGTCAACAAACGGTAATCCATTACTTTAGTTTAATCTGCTTTACCATTGTGCACCGATTTAGTAGATATTTTATTTTTAAATTACTTTTGTCTATATTGTTATCGCATTATAAAATTTTAATAATTAAATCTGGATACAATTTAACTAAAAAAATTTTATTCCTTTTTGAAAGTTTACAAACAGTACAAGGATACAACTGTACTATACTTCAAAAAGAAACTTTTGATACATTAGTAATGTGATGTGACATTGACACTAAGTAAGTAGCGTACACTCGTCACAATCTAATAGGCCCGTTTGTCGTTTATCATCTAGAGATGTTAAAAAATCAATACACTAAAGAAACCGATTTTTACAGTAAATCGATTTTAATTTTAAGGTTTTCTAATCGTTTGGATAATTAAATTCTAAAATCTAAACACCGTAACATTTAGCTATATACGAGAAACTGAAAAGGTATTACCATATTGTTTCTAGTAACTGCTTACCATTAGGTGACATATTAACTAATTTAATGTTTATAGCCACAAAAAAGTTTTGCAGACAAAAAAACACCTAACTTATTTATTAATTCTCTGATGAAGATTCAAACTTATTGGTTGAGCTATCTTCACCCGTAAATATAATAAATTATTTTCAATTATGTTTTGGTCTCTGGTAAAATTTATTTTAATTATTCTACTACATTTTTTAGTTTATTCTAACACATTCAATTTTCGTTACTGATTTTGTCACCAATTCTTTTAACAAATTCCATTTATTAATATTTTTATTGTCCTTTTTATGTTTCACATTTCTGTGCATTAGGTATGAATCGACAGTGCAAAGTTTCGTTTATAGTCATTTATTGATTACGGTTGGGTTAGATAGTTTTAAGCCATCATATCTCTATGAGTATAGGACTCCTGATGCAACGTAATGACGACGACTTTTATATTTGTTTCGTTTCTGCATAAACAATGATGTGAAGAGATTTGGACTAAAATAAATTAAAATACACATTAAAAATAACGTTAATAAAAGCAAGTAGGAATTTTTCCCCATATTTCGACTTAATCCTTAGTCTGCAATTATCCCATTATTTATGTGAAATAAATAATTATACCAATTGATTTTGTATAGTATTTATTTATTGACGTTTACTGACTAATATTTAATTAAATAATGACTGACTAAATGACATACCAATTTAGTTAGTCTCTGTAGGTAGCATAGTTTATGTTTAACCAGAAGAGTCTATCGTACGATAGCTAACGTGATCTTAAATATCACATAATGTACCATATTCTTTCTTATGTATCCATAAATTAGACTAAATACGTAGGCTACGGATCGTACTATGAATATCAACAAAAGATCGTCAAAAACACCAAAGTGACAAAAAATCATATGTAACAAGAAGATGATTATATTAATTAAAATGCTCGTAAAAAGTTAATAATGATTTCAATATAATACCATAAATATTTTTTTTTCTCTTAATATGGCGCTGGCGTAAGTATGGTAATAACCATATACCTACTAGGTGGAGGTAGCGTAACCCCTACCACCGTTAACATCATCGTACTGTGTACTTTTCCGTACAACTCCGCTTTTGCAATGGACTGCAGGATAGTTTTGTTTATTTTATTCTGACCTTACGACCTACAATTATTTTTTTGTGTATTTGTGGCTTGTTTTTGAAACTGTATTTCACACAACTTGTTCACACTATTTATTTTATTACCTGGGTCCACTAATCTATAGCAAATTAAATGTTGAATTAAATATCTATACGCTTCACATCCAAAATTGTAAAACAGCTGATACTAATAATCTTAAAACCCTGAATTACTTAGAAACAGAACAATCACTACACACTTTAAAATAACCTACTCATAATATTTCAAATTTCCACCTAGTATATAATTTTTTTTGCTCATAAATATTGTATTCATACATATACACGCAGCCACTACAGACGCTCATGTATCTCTCTCCCCATATAAGCACGCACACACAAACACATGGACGAACAAGTGCTCGTTCGCTAATATACTCATACACACAAACAAATAAGGGCACGCACGCACGTATGCTCAGTTAAATTCTGAATTGATAGGTTATTAACATTAAAAAAAATATATTATAACTTAGGTACAAGTACCTTAATGTTTGCAAACTGTTTGAAATTATATATCTTTCCGCGGGATTGTCCTGGTGACCTGAATACAGGTTTTTTCTAACCCACATCAGGCACCAGGCTCTCACAAAGCAAGGAAGAAAATCCAAACAGAAATGCTTATTTTACTGACTGATGATCTTTGTGAGGGAATAAAAAAATTTCTTATTCCTGATTAATTCACAAAATTTGCTCAAAGCTTATATAATTTTTTTCCGTGCAGTTTGCGTCATAAAACGTCGGAGCGGTGAAGTGAGTATTTTGCTCTCTCTCCCACTCACGGGCTTTATGGGCGTGCATAGTGATGCGCATTATTGTTGTCGATAAGCGTTATCGATAGTGTATTTAGTGTTGTCATTATGTGGGATTCTGATAAAAATGAAAGAAAAATAGATAAAACAACGTATTTATTAATATAAGAATAATAATGATTTCAAATAAATTATTAATTGGGTATGTATGTATTAAGAAACTATAAGTACAAAAGTTTAGACCGTTAGACATTAACACTTTGTAACTTTTTGGGATCTATTTTCATTTCAGTGAAAAATGTTAAAACATTGTTGATAACAACACGTGCTTGTGCTGATATATTGGTGCCAACAGGCAAAATATTATTTTGAATAAATTCTACCGTTTTGGTACAAACATAGGAGTAGCCATTGTGTCGCTAAAGAAATTCAGAGAACGAATGCGCAAAAACACTTATTTTCTCTTCGATATATGTACTAAATTTGCATTGCATTAATTTACAGGCATTAGGTGGGGTAATGATGCAAAACAAATTACATAACAATTGACAAACAATGATCATAACATAACAATATCGCAGCAACCTTTGTATACCGCACCGCCGCCGTGCACCTGCCTTCGATGACTCATTTGTTCTTATCGATAATGGCGTTGCGCCCATGCAACATTTTCCCGCCCTAGCCGGCTTTATCTATTATGACTCAAACTGCACGGAGAAAAAATTATACTATAGCGTAGTCGGCTCTAGCTTTCTGCAATTAGTTGATGTTCCATTTGCGCCCAAAAACAAAATCCTGTACAAAAATTGTTTGTAATATGGTTTTACCTAGAAATAAAAGGAAAATGATTTATGATGTATAAGTATGCCCGATAGTCGACTTTTTTACGACTTGATTCCAAGACATCGATTTTTTCTACAATTTACAAATTATACTAGAATGTATTATTATTATAAACCTCGCAGAATTTTTTTTTAATAAAAGCGAAAACCATTTCAAACTTCGTTGGGTAGTTTAAAAGAAGTAAACGAACAAACAGACAGGATGACAGGAATAACGACTTTTTTATACTATTTAGAGAAACAATAACCTCGTACTTTAGCACACGATTATACACATGAGCAGAAGCGTCCCCACTACTGTCGCTTGGCGCTCTTTTTACGTGACACGAACTATGAAAGGATATGTTGAAAAATAATAATAGAATAAAATAATATATGACTACACTGAAATATTCTCGTAACAACTTTGTTTGTGTATATTCTGTTGAATCAAACTTAGCAAACAGAAAGTTACTCGTGGGTGTATAATCCCAACAAGGTCCCTTGGAGTAAAAGGTCAAACGTGATATTTTATCTGATCTCAGATGAGTATTTATGAACATTTCTAGATGAGAAATATTTTCTTAAACAACGGTACGGTACGCAAATTCTGTACTTTAATGAATCTGACGTTGTTGAAGGTATAAGGTTAGTTAAATATTTTGGTTACTATTCGCACTTTTAAAGAGGTAACGCGACGAAATTAAGCCCATGTAAAATATCTAATCAAAGTGGGGAACTTAGGTATCCGAATATTATATAAGCGTATAATTGCCTTATTCAAACGACTCGAGAGTTTATAACAAAGCTAATCTAGAGTACTTCTGTGGTGACAATGATAAGTTCTGACTGTTATTCCAAAAGTCCCGAGTCCCAAGTTTATGTGAAGGCCCGGTGAATCTACGTGGCCATCTTTTACCAGAAACTACCCTCTCAAGATCTCGTTTATTAGTCTTCCCCATAACCATTACCATACCAGTTTTTACAATAACGTTCCAAAGTTGATACGTGAGTTACTTATTGGAACTTTTAAGCGACGTATTAAAGCGCAGCTTATGGCTAAAAGATGATGATACGATATAGATGAATATACAAATGACAAGGATGCGATATAATAGTGTCGAAACCGGTTCCGCTCAGGTTTAAACTTACTTTGTAATTGCCATGTGTTTTTCAAGATGTGCTGAGGAGTTTTTCGCCGTTTCTTCTCCTCAATTTTTAACCACCTTTTCGAAACGGTGGTAGAAGCAAAAAATGACGTGCATATTGTATTTACAAAATACCTATATGATTAAATGATTTTGAATTTGAATGCTATCATCGCTGGCGGAGGCAGATCTTTCCCGATCCATTATACGGGAACTCGGCTCTTAGTGTCTACGTAAGACCCTTTTCAGCATGTGCTCACACACATTGTGTCCGTCTACTTTAAAATACCTTAGTCCAAAGATACAGTACTCACTTTCGATGGACGTTGTTGCTAGGAAATGCAAAACATTAAAATAGTTTTGCATGCATGATATATGATGTACGAACCATCACTAACCAAACGCTAATGACAATAATTACGAAACAGTTATCTGTAAACTTTTGTTTATCACCTTGTATTTTTAAGCTGTCTATCTATATCAAATTTAAAAGATAACTGAATCAATTTTAACTTTTCACAATTATTAATGCTATGAGTCAATACCAGTGTTGTATAATAAATTCCCTCCACCTATCCTGCTGTAGCGGCGTGTCGAGTTTAAAACTGTGAGCCATGCCCTGTAGTGGTTCATTTTTGAGTTAAAATCATGTTACATCACTTGAAATACTTTAAATATATTAATTTGAACTTTTCTGGAGTCAGAATGTAAAATAATTAAGGTTTTTTTGACGAGGAATGTGTGGGTAATGCTGATGACATTGATGTTCAAGGCCAAACCTTCTTGGTTGGGACAGGGAGGGTCATAGTGTTATTATTAATCTATACTAATAAATAAAATTGGAGTGTCTGTTTGTAATATTAAAATAACCACTTTTTACTACATGCATATAAATGTATATACGGTACATATACCAAAATAACATTTTTTACAATTTTTGTCTGTCTGTCTGTTTGTACCGGCTAACTCTGTAACGGCTGGATCGATTTTGACGGGACTTTCACTGGCAGGTAGCAGATGTAATAAGGAGTACTTTATTTCTACTAAATAACTTTTTTGTTACATTCCACGCGGACGAAGTCTCGGGCGCAGCTAGTTGTAAATAAATAAATAAATGTTTACACACTCACATCTTCGCACCAGGATTCCCTGTGTTGCCGATGGTATGGACATACACAAATATGACACCACAAACACCCATGACGCGAGAATAAACATTTATTTGTCCCATAAATGTCTGCCCCGCCCGGCCAGGGCTCCTCGCACGGTAGGCAGGGTCACTACTAACTGGGTCATGGGGTTGTCAAATAATAATTAATCTACATTATTAATGGTGTCCTTACTCGAGTTGATTAGACTTTTTGGACAAAAAATATAAGAAAAAATTTTATGACTACATAAGAATAATTTAAAGAGGTTTTAAATAAAATGAAATTTTCGTGTTTTTTTTTATTTTAGCGAGGATAGTCGTTGGTTTCCTAGCCAATCCCCTTTCCCCCTCGTTCTCTCGAGGCCACAATCTATCAAATGATCCAAATGCGTGTTTGCCGGCTTGTATCATAAAAAAAAATCATAATCGGTTGAATAGAATATATCAATAAACATGGATACAATGAATAGCTTTTTATGTCAATAAGTAGCTAACAACTCCACCATATTTGTCATCGCCGTACATCAATGTCCGTGGCAAAGGTGTTACCAACTCGATGTTAACCAGGATGGAATCAGGTGACATGCTTGTTACTAACACCCTGCAATTGCATCCCAAACCCGTTTTTGATTCCAAAACAAGGATGGTAGCTGGTCAGGCGGGTAAAAAACTTAACGTGACGTGTGAATACTGTCAGGGTTAAACCAATTGATACAAAGAGCGTTGATCGGTAGGGTGCACTAAAAGCTGAGTAGGTTGGTTTGAACTCAAGCATGTGTGGACCCTTATTTCCCAATTTTTTTGCAAACAAATTTCCAGCAAAATAAAAATAATGTTATAAGGAAATTGCGATCAATGTGAAATCATTTATTTTCTTTATAGGATACAACATTACAATAGTCCTATGTATCGGAAATGTATCCAAATGTATTTTAAAGTGAAACAAAAATACACTAATACGTTCTATATAAAATATAAATGCTTGTGTAAGTATCTATAGTGATATATTTAATCAAAGTTGTCATGCTAAAAATATCTACTCTTAAGCTTATACAGATTATGCCATTTCCAAGTTTATATATTGATTTCTATCTAAATACATGGCATTTAATTAAGGCATATATTATGATTAAACAAACTGATAGATTAAATACAAAAATATATAGTGAAGTCAAAGAAACACGAATTTCAACAGGACATTAATAGTAATTATACTAACACGAACTACTAATACTTTAAAGATGATAATAATTTCGTGGGTAAGCTACTATTTAATAGTACAATTGTAATTAATACGTCATAGGTATTGGATCAATTTATCTATAAACAAATAAGGTCATTTGACATTAATTTAAACAGATATGTACTTTGATGGATATTTAAGGGGCGCAGAAATTGTATAAATAAAAACAAAAGAGAATGGTGTTTCGTATGGTTTCGTAGCAAAAGTTACGTAGGTGTTATATAGGATAGAAACAGGACGAAGATTTTTATTCCAAATTCAATAATGGTCTCATAGACCTGTTGTATTACAAATATTAGTTAAGAAGCTGTAAAGCTAAAATATCACCTAATCCTCTGCCTCCCGAGAGAATATTTCTTTTCTTACAGATACAAAAAGTATACTATGTTTTATATCTTTGCTTTGCAATAAGATCTCTGGTATTGTCTGTTTAGACCGTAGAAGTAAATAATACTTAGCACCTGAATAAGAATATATGATATATATCCAAGAATATAGTACGAACGCTAGCTCAAAATAAACTAATAATATAGTATCCAGAGATAGAATGATTTACTGAATTGTTAGTTAGCTCAGTGAGTCCTTTAGATTATAGAACCACTAATGTAATTATTAAATAAGCTTTTATGGTGTGATGACGACGATTATTTACTTAAACTGTGAAAAATGTGAGTTGAAAACTGATAAGTGTGAGTTTCAACCAATTTGTTGAATCTAGGTAAATGAAAATGGTTTGTACTCCGTAGTTCTACATTATTCAGTTCTATTGTTATACATTTTTCATCGCAGTAATATCTTATCACTGTTTTATAAATCGAAGATTTGAAAACAGACATGATTGATAAATTTAAAGTATTTTGATACATTAATATCTATCTAACGATAAGTCTTATACAATCAGTACCTAATATATTTACAAATGCACATCTTGTGCTATTTAGCATGCAGTTGTCGACGGGAAACCTTTTAGATACTTAAGAATATATAAAAAGTTACTTCCTCGTAATCTAAACAACCCATAACCCTTCGTTCATTTCTGAATATAGTCACATTTTGTACGATCATTACTCTCGTTACCCTACAATACACATCTATTAATAAACTAGTAAAGAATCGAAAAGGATTGAAAACCTGATTGATATATTTTAGGTTTATCTAATAGGTACATAATCAAGAAGGTTACTTGAAATATTTGTTCTACAAAAGCTAAAAAGTAGAACTTTGGCATACGAGTCGGACATTCAAAGAATAATTTTGTTCAAATGTTATTGTACGGCCGGCATTAAAATCGATTGATGAAGAGTTATAAAATGAGGAAGGTTTAAATCGGACAAGTACATTACAATTTAGATTTTTTTATACATTTTGAATGCGTAAGTCGCGAATATTTCCACAAGTCGTTTGTTTCGTGTTGCCGCAAGTATCTATAAGTCTACATAATACTCAGTCTCATGTTTGTTGGCGGTATTCATAATTATCCGTTTAAGTTGCGATACGATGTTTCAGGCCTCGAAGTTCGTTAACCAGGTCGGAATCGGTAGCGACGAATCGCTTATCAATTCTTCGCGAGGTCGAGTCTTCCTGTGATTAAAAAGAAAAAAAATGTCAAGTTCATTCATGAAGTTCGCTTCTAAATAGGTTAGTCAAGAAAAAGATTTTAGAAGATATTGGTCCCCACTCCCCG
This sequence comes from Megathymus violae, assembly GCA_003671415.1. Taxonomy (NCBI): domain Eukaryota; kingdom Metazoa; phylum Arthropoda; class Insecta; order Lepidoptera; family Hesperiidae; genus Megathymus; species Megathymus violae. Next base: position 1,353,800 of record PDGT01000062.1, on the reverse strand, counting down.
CCC
>PDGT01000062.1:1285989-1352802 GCA_003671415.1 Megathymus violae | reverse complement strand
TATAACCGATAGTTTATTTTTAAACACGATAATAAAAAAAAAATAAAAAAAAAATTGTTTTGTATGTATCAGTCTAAAATTAGTAATTTATATAGAAATTTATTTATCGATGACTAAGATTAAATGAAATTGCTATACTAAATACTCACATTAAATGCTTGGTTACTGCAATGAGCACTTTTAACACTTTTACTCTTCTCATGTGACGACCGCAGCACGACTACGTAGGCAGGGCGGGTCACAAGGCTTTATAAGCTAGTCGCCCACGCTTGCCGCCCACACGTTCTCAATGAACGTCTCCCCAGCCGTCCCCACACCGAGCGTTCAGTACGCACCCCCTTTCACCCTCAACCCCTATCCCCGCGCAGCACTATCGATCGTGCTCGCAGATTATTCATCTTACTACACCGTTATACTATTTTTCGAACATCATGTTTATAGTTGTCTTGAAAAATAAGCTTCCGATGAATTTCGATTCAATAGACATCCCTATATGTATGTTGGAAGACAATTACATTGGATTAATTATTTGCTCAAACATTGTCTAGCAGCAAGAACAGCAGTCATAACCTCGTCCGTTATTCAACAGTGTATCACGTTCTGGTTCAAAGAAAGGAGCCTCGTACACCCCTAGAATCTTCACTAAACTGTTTAAAGGAGGATTTTACTAATATATTGGTCGAAATTCGACCGTAATCATTAAATGGTTGTCAATTTTTTATTGGTTATGATAAAGCTCGTCAATAGCTATAAAACACAATAAAAATAAAGAAATCGGTCGATAAACAGAATAAAAAAAGGGGTACAATATTTTCTCTTCATATGTTTCATATAGAGATTATGTGACTTCATCTGTGTTAAAAAAGTGCGAACTTACTGCATCGTAACATTTACTGCCTGTAGCGATGATGGGCGTTTGTGGTAGTTGACAAGAATTAAATATTTTAAAATTATGAATAAAACATACGAATTTCCTTCAAAACACGCCGATTTGGTGTACCATATGAGGCACTGGAGTTGTATTTTTTTAATTTTTTAATATTCTCCACGCTTAACCGCGAAAAATAGTATTTATGTTTATTTATGGTGTACGATTGTTATTAGTTCTCCAAATTGTGTATTTTCCTTCCCACATTAAAACAACTTTCTACAATAATTTAATCCAAACATATGAATATATTTTTATCATTTTATAGTCAAAGTCCGCGCAGATTATAAAAATATCCAGTGGTAGATTTTGTGTAATTAACTCGTAGTTCGTAGCTTGTAATATAGAACTTTCGAGATACAAAAAGCATAGCGGACTACTATGTCCACTGGCGCGTATGAACACCGTATTATACCAGTATATTACGTGTTGCTGTTTTGTTTGAAATATTTCCGTGCTAGGCACCGAGCATTATCAATCATAGCACGGTACTATTACGGTAATACTACGATATGAAGTAGTGGGTAAATATTGCGTTATTACATATAGTATATGCACATACATTAGGGTATAAGTAAAATAAATTAAGTCACTGAGGGCATTTCACGTTACGTAACCAATGTCTAAAACTTAAAGTTTGGGTTCTAAAATGAAGTCGTAGCCGAAAACAGCTAACGGATATCATCGAACAACACTCATATATCATTATAGCACATTATAACACAAAAGCCTAAAAATAGCATTGATATGAATATTACACTAGCGGCAAGCGATTGTTTTTCACATGACGTGACGTCAATGCGTTACTATGTAAGCACGTATTAATATTTATGGGAAACGCGATAATATGTATATCGATCGTATTTTAACGTGTCATTTAGAGTTCACATGATCATTAGATTGGAATAGAGTATAGTTACTGAAACCTCGCGGAAATACTTAAAATACTTTGGATACCTTCTCCTCTTTCACTTATACCTTAATATCCGGATTTAGGAAATTGCAAATTATTTATTGCACTATTACAGTTTATTACAAATTATTTTTTTAAAGGATTATATTACATTTTTAGAGTTAAGTACCAAAGATGTATCAGTTTAATAACTTTTAAGTATAGGAAAATAAAACTAAGTTAATAATACGTAAATTTACTGCTATTTGTTATAATTTGTTTTAGTGGTTATATTAAAAAAAAAGATTTATTGCTTTGTCTTCGGTCGTTCTACCTCTAGAAAGTGATAGCGTGGCTGTCCCAATTGTTTTTTAACATGCGTTTTACCTAATAAATAAAAGGAATTTTCTATCTTTTCCATTTGATGCAGAAGTTTTTTTAAGCGAATAGCCAATAAATAAGTATATGACCAACTCGATAGTCAAACCACACAACATACATCCATAACAAAAATAAATTCCGAACTTTGATGATCGCAGCAGAAAATCGTAGCTTCACCAGCGTGAATTTGCTTATTACCACATTCAATTTAGAAACAAACGTTTAATCCCTTTGATGTTGCAAACAAATCAGTAAGGTAGAATTTTTGTCAAGCATTAACTTTTTGATGTAAAAATGAATGTAATAATATTTCCACTCAAACTGTCATATTCTATATCTTGAAATGAGCGAAATTTCCATAACGCTTATTTAGTTGATACAAATAACAAAATTATAACGGTGTCGAACCTATAGAAATATTTTTTGGAAAATTTTAATGTAGATAGACTTTGTTGTTATAGATTATAAATGTAGTTGTAAATAGAGTGAGGCTTGAAATATATATTCTTTTTTTATTTTTGTCTGTCTGAATAATTACACTAGAACGATTGAAGAGATTTAGATTACTCTTGGCATATTTGTAACTTACAGGAATATTATAAGGTTAAACCTAGGATACTTTTTATTCCTTGAAATATTTCAGCGGTAAAAAAAGCGCAGCGAAAACAAAAAGAAAAAAAGCAAAAAAAGCCATTAATTAAATCTATCTGTAACGTATAGGTTTCGAAGTACCGAACCGCCTACTCAATGTCTGGCGAGTCAGGACTTAATAATCGGAACATAGCTTTTTTTCTTTAACAGAAAACAATTTATATCGATATACCTATTGCATATAATTTTTTGATCTTTGATGCAGTTTTGATCATCATTCAGAGATTTTTTTCCGGAAAGCTTACGAATATAGAAAGTGGGCTCGACAGTTATTGTTCTGCAGTACATACAGCAGAAGTAACACGATTACTAACAAACACATTGCCGATTATATGTATAAACATTATAAGATATTAAATATTTATATTACATTACAAGAATAGAGATTTTAATCTTTCTCTTTGGTGGTTTCTTAATAACTTTTTTCTTTGATCATCTCTCAAAACGCTTAAATGGCATTTCGGTACTAGGATTTATTAACGCAGTTCGAAGAGCCGTGCCAAGATTAAGAATGCTTTACTCGTGGTTTTCAATGGTTTAGTGACGTTTGTATAGACGATTATTTGCCAAAACGCCATGAGATTGAACGGGAGAGGGTGGTGGAATCGGTAACAGCCCACTGTAGTGGAAATGCATCGTTAGAGGTTGCGGAAGTCGTCACAAACAACAGGTCAGCGACCGACTGGCGCCTTAGTGGCGACATTTCAATTGATATTGTTTGTAATGTCATAATTTAAAATACGGATTTAGAGCGAAATATGGAATAGTATGTAGCTCTAACAAAAAGTACTCTATCAAGTTAGGAGTTTTATTACCGTTTTGTATTATAAACCGTATTCATTAGAACCGTATGTATTGTAACATATTCATGCATATTTTTCATCTTCAATGGATAGTTAAATAGACTGCTTATCACATCGCACTCTACGCCAAGGGTAGCCACCTTATTTTATGCAAAGTTAATTTTCTAAGGTAAAAAATAAAATTCAATATTTAGAAATAAATGATTATTTATTTTCCCTAGAATTTTTCTCCATATATATATTTTATAAATGTAATAAAATATTTATTACTAGTGAATATTTTAACAGCATCTTTACAGTTTGTTTTGTCTTTACAGTTTGCAGTCTTTACAGTTTGTTGTTTTTATTAAGTTCCTCAATTATATGCAGTACTAAAGGCAATAATGAAAAGTGCATATGATATTGACATTGACGTTTTAGGTTACATTTAAAAGTTGTTCGTTCCGTTAAACAGAAAAAATGCTTAATTTTTTTGTTTCTTTTAGTAAACAATTAAAAAAATCAAAAGTAAAAATATAAAATAAAGTATTTTTACATACTTTATTGTCCTTATAAAGTCTAAAGTATGTTTGTACAAAATAAAGTACAATACTTTATTATAAAATACGGATGGCAACTCTATCTACGGCCTTAAATTAAATAGCTGTCTTTGTTTTCAGTTTCATTTTATTCAACAGGAGCGAATTCTTCTAATTCTTCTTTGCGTTTCGATAGCAACAATATGGCACCGATTAAATTGCTTCAGACCAGAATTCTGCCACCTTGATGGCACTTTCGGAGGCAACCATTAAATCCGTTTGTGTACAGGTGTTGGGACAATCAGGGCACCTCGTTAAGTGAACCATTGTTTGGGCTGCACCACACAAGCAGCTCAAATTGGTGCCGTCTGTGAATTTCCACCTGAACATATTTTCCTCCGAATTCGAAGGAAGGCAAATATGGAATAATATTATATTAAATATCTTGACAAAAATATTTTTTATACTGTTATTTACGTCGGAATATAAAACCCAAAAATTGGATTCATATATTTACGATGTACTGCGTCGTACATTGGTTCATCTACTGTGTAGCTTTTTCGAAGAAACTGATATAGGGATGAGCAAGCACGTCGTTTGCTAGAATTTAGAATATTATAAATTTATTTTATCACCACCTAGAATAAGATTCTATTTCACAGTATTTATTAACAATATTGTGATAAAGTTATATCAGCGGACTAAATTCAATGTCTTAAAATCTAATATGTCTCTGATTATCTCAAAAACTATAAGATAATTAGCTCATTGCTCATTTATAGAATATATTATAACATTTTTTTTAAACATTTTGCATATTGTACGTCACATTAAAAAATTGCACTGAGAATTAAATCTGTTAATATACCTGTTCAAACGTCACTTAAAAGTACTGAACCGATTTTGAGATGCTTTTCGCTTCATTATTCGAAAGGCTACAAATTAAGTAATAAATAATCATAATTTGGTACATGATAAAATAAGTTGTATAAGACATTCACCGGTTTATTGCTGCATCACGGTATCGTTCAACATGGATGCTTTGTTGTATTTAATATATTTTTGCTGACGAACTGCTGGAAAAATTGAGTAGTGTAGAAATGACTTAAATTATTTTTGACAAAGATAACAGACACGATAAATTATGTTCTCTCATCTCAATACAAATAAACCATGGATAATACGTTATTACGATTCTTGAAATATCAACAACTCATTGTATTCTATTTTACACGGTCTGATTTTTCTTTAATCATATTAAATTTTCACTTCCTCTACTTCACTAGCTACAGTGAGTTACGTACGTTTAAAGAACATTTCTCGCTATGATAGAGTTTTTTTTCCATTACACGTTTACTGTTCAATTTGTATTATAATGAAAGGCGTTTCATTTAGACAAGTCCAGTGTCAAGACTATAGTATATTTTTTTTCTCCGTGCAGTTTGGGTTGTAATAGATAAGCCGGCTAGGGCGGTGAGCATGTTACTCGGGCGCAACGCCATTATCGATAAGAACAAATGAGTCATGGAAGGCAGGTGCACGGCGGCGGTGCGGTATACAAAGGGCCCAGCGATATTGTTATGTTATGATCATTGTTTGTCAATTGTTACGTAATTTGTTTTTCATCATTACCCCCACCTAATACCTGCAAATTAATGCAATGCTAATTTTGTACATATATCGAAGAGAAAATAAGTGTTTTTGCGCATTCGTTCTCTGAATTTCTTTAGTGACATAATGGCTACTCATTTGTTTTTATTTTAAATCATTATTATTCTTTTTTTAATAAATAAGTTGTTTTATCTATTTTTCATTCATTTAATCACAATCCCACATAATGACAAAACTAAATACACGTTCGATAACGCTTATCGACAACAATAATGCGCAACACTATGCCCGCCCATAAGGCCCGTGAGAGGGAGAGAGAGCAAAATACTCGCTTCACCGCTCCGACGTTTTATGACGCAAACGGCACGGAGAAAAAAATTATACTATAGTAAACCTTTGGCCAAAATAAAAGATATTGGCAATATTACAATTATCTGTGTTTGGACAACAAAAGGAAGAAAGAATCAACTAAAACATTTAAAACTTAATTGTGTTAGATGAATTTGAACCTTGTGTGTCTCACATAAGTTTGAAACTTAACTGCCTTAGCTGTATGTTCTATCTACATCCGGCTGTCAAACTTTATTGTTTTCTATGATTTATTGACCCATTTATCAATATCAAAAAAGTTTAAAGTGATGCAAAGTTCATGTTCACTGTAAAATTCATGTATGGAAGTAATATTACAATTAACTAGAAATAATTTTTATAATAGAAGGCATTTCAAAATTTCTAGGAACGTTTATTAATACTGGCTAGGCTATAAAAATTGTGATTTATATCCATAATATTTTATTAACTTACGGCACTTACAGTCAATGAATTTCATGATTTTGTGTAATCCGTAACCGCACCCCCGCACGAAGCATGAGCATAAAGCCGCCTACACAAAACTAAGACAGGTGAACAAAGAAACATTTTCTAGATGGTTTCGTATCATTACATTGTTATGACTTGAAAAATGTTTACATCTAAGTGTTTTAATATTCCAATGTTTTGAAGAGAAATTAAAAAAAAAATGAACATCTACGTTATGTGACTATTCGAACCATTTAAAGCTTACTTTAGATAAATTTTAAAATGAATATACTTTCAGTTTATATATTGGAAAATATTTGCTATGTATATCACAACAATTTGGCCGTATTGGGGTGGCCTGGAATACTTCCCCCAATCCTATGCTGGCGGAACAGGGCGTCGTAAGAGGCGACAGAAGCCAGCCTGCTTGGTAGTAGGGCTTCGCGTAAGGTTTATATTATCAGTATTATTATTAAGTCATTAATATTATTATTGGTATTATTATTTTTTCGTGAAGCCTGCCTGGTTAGCTACCACTCTTCTGCTCAATTCAGCCGTAAAACGACTCGGCGTGTTCCGGCTGAGGGCTTGAGAGCCAGTACTTTCTTTCTTACAATCTTCTCATTTCTTGGCCGACAATGCATCAGTGATACCTTTGGTCTTGCTGATGTCCATGGGCGCCGGTGACCATTTACCATCAAGTGATTCGCCTGCTCGTTTATCAGCTATAACCATAAAAAAGTGCCACCTATTGCATCCTTATATAGTACCATCCTTTCGATAAAACTCGATTAAATAATATGCATAAATAATTATTAAGTTTACAATCCATAAATGTATCTTACCACCAGAGAGGATTGTAGTGGATCACTACCTTTTTTACCTATTTTAATTTAATTAAGAGAAGATTCAGTAAGCAACTTACGAAAGCATGAAAACGTGAAAGAAGTGATTGAACATTTGAGACTTCACATCTATGCTACGAGTAATAATTAAATTATAACAGGGCCGAATCTGTGCAATTTAAAGTTTGAAATCATAATGTAGGTAAGGTTTGTTATTGATATATAGGTCACTTATTACTAAATAATTTTTTGAAATTTTTGTTTATCTGTCTCTAGGTCTGACCTCGCGTCACACTAAAACACAATAAATTTGGATGATACTTGCCTTATTAGTGAGCTATATTATTAATCATATCTAGAAAATTTTTCTTCCCGGGAAATGGATCTGATTCCGCGGATTGGAATTAAAAGTTAAAATAGACTTTCGGAGAGCAGTAAATGAAATTTAATAGCTGTGATAATAATTTAATATATCTTTAATTCTTAGTAGGTTTTCAGAAGCAAAGCGACGGCGGGTCATTAGTTCTAAATATTGTTATTATTTCAATTATGTTTTTAAAACTGCTGTACCTCTGACGCTCCTGCCGTACCTCTAAATGGTGTGCTGGTATTTAAATTTAGTTTCGAGGGGCGTTGCAATTGTAGATGACAGCAGCGATTTTGGGCTTTTATATAATTAATAACAATTCTAACATACTTAATCAAGGTATAGCATAATGGGTTCAATACTTTTTAAAAATTTATTCTGAATTTCTAGCGCATAGTAAAATTTCTCATGCCTGTTCGATTTTCTGCTGAACATTATTGAAGCGTAGGATGTAGCTCGAGCTATAAATAGCTGCGCTATTCACTTGGCTGCGAATATCGACGCACGTATCAACCAGTCCTTATAACACTAGTTACTTAATATCAGGTCACGTCACATGGAATAAGGAACTATCCCTAGGACCCACACAATGTAAAGTTTTGATCTTACTATTTTTGTGATCAATCTTTTTAAAAAATTTTGACGTCTACCGCTGAATATAGCTTTCCGCTCATTGGAATTATTGTGATTGGTAATAATAAGGATTTCAAATTTAGTGGGTACCCTGTTACACTGTAGATCGTAGTTCACCCGGTCTCGTTTAGGTAATGTCTTATGTTCCTTGTGCCAAATTGTGGTCTTCATTATGACCGCAAAAACACAAACCCTGAAATCCTACAGTCGGAACAGTTTAAGTAAATAAAAACAGTGATAATAATGACCGTGAAGTTTCGATTTAAAGCAAACTGGAGTCAGTTTCATTTATTGATGAGACGTTGTGTCTCTGATTTTCAGGAGTATATGTATCCGTAATTGATCTCAGACAATAATGTAATTCTGTTTAAGATTCGTTATAGAAGTCCATTTCTTGGAGAGTCCAGACGCAAGTGATTGAGATTTTGAAAAGTTATCATGCATGGCATGAAATTCTTGGTTTCATCTCCTATTTTTTTTCTTCACATTTAAGTGAGACTAAACGGGAAGCATAGGGCATACTTCCTCAAAGAGAAAAATAATTTTCCAAATTGATTAATAAATGATGGATTTCTGAGGTAGTAAACATAAAAAATACGATGTAATTGAGAACCTTCTACCTTTTTGATGTTGGTTAAAAATGAATTTTATTATAAAAGATGATCAGTACACATCGTGTAAACGGTCAACTTGCACTTATATTGACATGACGTACATAATATTAATGTATAGTAATATTATGTCAATATGTAAAGCTTGCGCTTTCATAATACATAAAGGTTGGTACACGATATACAATACGTGGATAGAGCAGCAATTTAGTTGAGTTAGCACCCAGTCCATTCATGAATCTAAGTTCTTACGTCAGTCGCCTCCTGCGGGGGCGCGGTGTCCCCCTCGGGTGGAATCGGCGAGCAGTAGTAGGGGAGGTGACGTCAAAGCTTTCAAGCAACAAGTGTATGAAATGTATAGTAAGTATGAATACCAGGCTATTTTTAACTGGCTCAAGAGTGTTCACATAAGACTAGGGATACTTAAATATATCACGCGTTTAGGCTACCCCAATCTCTGTATCTATACACACACCACTCCCACAAAGGAAAACATGCATTTATGATAAATTAAAATATATACTAACACACATGCCGTCACTAACACGTGTTTCGCTCCGAAACAGAGCATCCTCAGGGTGAGTAGGCTCTACGAGTGTTAACCGCGAAGTGAGCGCCTGCAATTTTTTTCCCCCTCTTACGGGAGGAGGATGGTGAATGCTCTTGCATACTAGTGCAGCCGGTTACGCTGGTTATGTGGGTCTCACGCGTGATCTAGCGAAGTGCTAAGCCTTGCGTGCGTACCCACTAAACACCATTTAAAGTGGCTTTGGCCGTGCGGCCTCTCAGCCTTCATTGGATGCGACCCTTCTTTAGGAAAGAAGGTGACAGGAGTGCTTAACAAACGGATATAGGGATCATCGAGTCCACGTCTGATCTTATATTGGAAGCGTGCCGCGGAGCTCTTCTCCGCATTCACCTCGATGCGCCATTTAGAGAACCATTTTCCTAGCTCATTGACTGAGTGTTGGAGTCTGGTGTGGACTGAGTTCAACCTCTGACCCTGGTAATAGAGGGTAGTGTCGTCAACTAATAGTGAGAATTGCACATCATTTTTGGAGATGGGTATATCGTTAACGTATTATATAAATACTAAAGGAGCGAGCACTGAGTTCTGTGGAACCCCAGCCGCTAGCGGACGTGGGGAAGAGAGGACTCCTTCGTGTTTGAAACGAAAGGAACTATTCGGGAGATAGGAAGGCGCTATGCGGACTGCGCGATCTGGAAGGCCTAGTTGGTGGAGTTGTAGATTAGTCCACCATGCCAACTTTGTCGAAAGCCTTGGCAACGTCGAAGAAGACAGCGATTGTCGTTTTACGTTTTGGATAAAAACCGATTAGGATGTACTCCACTATACGATGGACTTGTTGCGGACAAGAACGCTTTGCATGAAAGCCGAACTGATGTGGGACAGTCGTCGTCAACATACTTATAGTAATATAATATATTTTTATGGCCTATAATGTTTTTATTCTCATAATGAATCATAAAGTTCTCTGCGAGTAAGGGACTCAAAGGAGATCCCATTGCAAGGCCTTCTTTTTGTAAATAAAATTGATTATTAAAACGAACGTACAAAAATGATCACGTAGACAGATCTAACTTTGCCAAACATCTTATAGAATCCGGTCGGTCATAGTATAAGTAATAACCATTTTTACGAAATCTTACATAACTGTGGGAAAGGCTTTCGACTAAGCGTGCTTGAGCAGTTAGAAATAATTAGATATAACAACAATAGTAATATTACACTGCTGAATGAACAAACGAATGTATCCAACTCGCATTTATTGAGAATATTACCGGTGATTCATACTATCAAGAACAAGGTCAGATAACCAGTTGGCGCGTTGGTATAAAAGACCAGCGTTCAATAGCAGGCGACGACCCCTACCAACGACACCTTCAGTGTTATTTTTACATGCGGATGCCCTCTAGGGGGTATCGCTAGTGCCCATTTTCCCTAAAGAGGGTCGCCTCAGATGGAGGCTTACAGGCCGAAAGGCCAAAGGCAACCTCGGGTTGTGTTTAGTGGGTAGGCCCCTAGGTTTTTCGGGAGTCCCACATAACCAGCGCAACTATGAGCATTCATCACCCCCCTCCCGCGCATCTCCGGAGGGTAGCCCTTTTTCCAATTGTCTGGGCACAAAAAAAAGCAGGCGCTCACTTTGCGCTTAACACTCTACAGTCTACTCACCCTGAGGATGCTCTGTTTCGGAGCAAAACACGTGTTGGTGACGCTGTGTGTTGGTATATACTTGGATTTGTCATAAATGCATGTTTCCCTTTGTTAGGTTCTATGCATGTATGGAAGTATATACCACCATATATTGTGTTTGCGGATTGTTGCAAATTAATACTAATTTAATAACAATGAATTTCCCCAAAGTAACGCCTGATACTATCGACTATTTCTGTGTTAGTATTATGTAGTATGGAAAAGGTACGTAGTTATACTTATATAGATACGTATTTTTATAATATAACGTAAAGATAATCACTTAACCGAACTGAAAATAAAATAATCCAAATTTAATGAAAATTATAAAAATATATAATGAATATTATCAAAAAATCTACTTCGAAAGATTTTGGCTGCAATTCGGCATAGCTTGTATATTGCTTGTCTTTCAAATAAAGAAAATTATCCTCATTGAATTATAACAACTTAGTAATCTTCGTTACAACTATATTTTTTGTAAATTAATAAACAGATGGCACTAGTTGTAAAACTAGTGCCATCTATTGGAAAATGCAAACATTAAAAGGTGTTTAGGTCTTAAAAACTTGTAAGCTCAACGTTGAAAGTGAACAAGTTTGTGCTTATGGTAGTTTTCAATATAACCGAAGGAGGGCTTTGCTCCAATGAACAGTCCGGAATGATTTTATAAGTTCCACTGTTGCTTGTAAACCCAATATTGTACCCTATTAATATAACTTACTTCGACAATTTGATTAAACTAACACTTCTTACGTATATAAACTATATTTTCCGATACAATATTATGATACCATCGTACTAAAATGATGACGGGGCAGATTACGGTATTGTATTACTTTTGCGAGCCATAGGTTTACTGAAATAAGTCTAGTTAGATATTGACAAGTCTAGTTCATTAATACAGTAATTAACAAGTTTTCTTGACATATTATTGACGTTTTTAACCAGACATTTTTTTTTATAAACGTTTACACACTCACACCCCCGCACTAGGATTTCCTGTGTTGCGGGTGACATAGACATACACAATTATCACATCACAAACACCCATGACCCGAGAACAAACATTTATCTGTCATATAAATGTCTGCCCCGGCCGGGAATCGAACCTGGGACCCCACGCTCGGCAGGCAGGGTCACTACCAACTGGGGTCGTCAAACATTGATTATTAACGGTACATATATGTTATTCGGTTAGTCCAGTTGACCAGAGACGGGCAAAATCGAGTGTAACAGACGCACAGATAAATAGTTAAAGATGTAACAGATGGTGGTAAAGGGCTCCATCCACTTGGAGCCCAAGCCAACCCCCACCCTGCTCAGCTATCACCCTGCTGAACAATGGACAAGGATATTTCTAACAGTCACTCCAGTTGGAGATCACTATGCTCTGTACCACCTAGTTTAATCTCGACAGTACTTGCTTGGTAGGGTACTTGCCCGCCTTGTTAGCTACCACCTTCCTTCTAAGAGCTATTGTGATATGTTTCATACGTGTATTGGTCGCAATGTCGGTGAACCAGTAGTAATAATAATGCTGGTGCCCTACTTTGTTTTCGGTTGGCAATGCATTGGTGATACCTTTGGCGTTACTGATGTCCACGGCCGACGATGACATCTTAGCATAACTTGGATCGTCTGTTCGTGTGTCGATTGGTTACATAAATAAAAGATTGCATTGGATGTTATTACGTCTTTAGTCTTTTCTCGTGGTTTGATAATAGACAAATCGTTATGTCGTGAAAATCTACCAACAAAAAACTTAAATTTACTGTCTGTATTATTAAAATGAATAATTAGTAAATGAAATATGCTATCTATATGAGAGTATTTATGGCATAAACATTTGTATTTATAAAACGTCTGTGTCTGTGTGCGTTTTTTCGGAATAGGTTATGTTTCGTAACGACGGACTGATTCATTTAGAAGTATATGGCGACTATGAAGACTAATGTAGGTTTTACCCTTAATATTTGACAGGTATTGCGCTTAGGGATGTTGCTGATCTCAAATTAGCACAATAAGTATGTGCGCGTTACATACTACCTTACTTACTAATTAACATAGGTAAATTTGAACTAAAAAAAATATAATTCTAAATTAAAATTATTTCAAAATTAAAGCTACAGAATTTCTGTATAGAAATTAGTAATTCACTTGGTTTTAGATGATTTGATTTGGTTTTCTGATATTGCGCCGTTTACGATTATGGAAAAGGTAAAAATATTGTGGTATTTTCCAGTTTACAGTGACAGTGTTGCTGATACAGCTTGAAAAATTAATGATATATTTTCATCAGCCAGTGCTAGCGAATGAACGACATGTTTTTGGTTTCAATGTTTCCATTCCGGAAAAGTTGATTTATCGATTGAGCTCCGTGGAAGGCTTAAAACACATGTTTACAATCCAATACTGAAAACGATAACATAAGCACCAACATCACAAATCGATATTAAAAAACCGAGACTGTTCAGTTACTATAGTCTTTTTTTTCAAGATCACAGAACTCATTGCCCAGCGGATGGGCGGCAAATATAAGGAGCTGCGTTTTTAAACTCTTTGTTACACATTGAACTGAACGAAATTGATTTTTATGTTTTCGGGATTAAGATAACCAGGAAAAACTATTCAATGAGACACACACAATCGAATTCACGGATGTCGAATCTGATGGACTCTCGATCCCGGAATTTTTTTAAGCAATAATAAGTAATGATTTTCCCTAAGAATATCTTAAGTCCAACGTAACATTGATGCATTTTTTTTATGTTAATAGCCGACAAACGAGTAGACGAACTACCTGATGGTAAGTGGTCACCGTCGCCCATGGTCATCGGCAAAACCAATGGTATCACTAATGCGTTGTCGGCCAAGAAATTAGAAGAAGGTAAAAAAGAAAGAATTAGCTCTCAAGCCCCCAGCCGGAACACGACGAGTCTTTTGGCGGCGAACTCAAGCAGGAGGATGGTAGCTAGCCAGGCATGCTTTACGGAAAGATAATAATACCAGTAATATTATTAATGACTTAATAATGATACTGATAATATAATCTTTACGCGAAGTCTTACCACCAAGCAAAAATTACGTCGGATAACAAAATATACTATTTACAAAAATAAAACCATTTTCGATAAAATATTATAGGTAAGGACCTAATAATAAGGTAATATTAAGCGTATAATTGATCTCATTTAGTGATTTATATCTTCTGCATTGTTTATTTGGTTGATCACATACTATTACAATTATTTTTATTAGAATACGATCATATTTGTAATTTTACATGTACTTTAACGAAGGAAGACATTTTAAGAAGAAGGATGATGGTAACAACTCGAAACCTTTTTGCGGACAGGTCGAGCATCTTTTGAATGCTTTGTGAAGATTTGATTTGGTAGCTTTTTATACAAATTAAATGAACTGCAAGGTTCACTTTCTCAGGATTGAAAATATATTTAATATTTATTCGTTCTAGGACGCCAGAGGATCTGGGGCATATACTTCTTACAAGAAAATTATAAATCAAATTTAATATGACCATTTAAATTTTCCCGACTTGAGTTCGAAAATTCTGTAACAAAAACATAATAAAAATATTTACAAATTTATTACGGATAAATTGAGAAGAAGAGACTGAGTTCACAGACTGAATTAATTGATTGACAGAGTAAAGGAACCTCGAACGCTGTTGAGGAAAATGGGTGCCTGTTAGTGGCAAAAATATCAAGCGCTAGCATGTTTCGGAAGACACGTTAAGCTGGTCGTAAATGGTAATTAGTTAGTAAACATTAAACTATATCAAAAGCTGTGGTTAGCACTAAAACTCCCAAAACTCGATATTACCACTAATGTCTCCACTAATTCACAGTGAAGTGGCGTGATGAGGTACTTTTCAGGCCTCTTCACTTACTGGCATTAACAGCTCATTGCAAGGTACTGGTGAATGACCAGTCCATATTTAAAACTGGTTTGTTTTATAAATCTCTTGATTGACCTGTATAAACAGCATCAACTATATCACAGTTTTCCTTGTCAAAATAAGTTCCTTGTACTTATCATATTTATGACAATTAGAGTGTGTTTATAAATTTTAATTTGCATTTAATTAGCATAATTTAAAATCATTCTTATTCTACCAGTGCAAGAACTTTCCACGTTATGTTTATCCTCCTAAAATTCCTAAAATTTTGACAATGTAATAAATATAAAAAATGAAAGCTTCACAAAATGACAGTTTACCGTATGTAGTCTGTAAAATTAAAAATGTAAGTACTTTTTGTGCCGTTATTACATTTTTTTCATTATTAGTATAATAGTACATGTGAGACGTCTACGAGTAATATGAAAGACATCAACGCATTTAATGTAAAATCAACGTAAAATTAAATCATTCGTTAGCTGTAAGTAAAAGTTCTTGAAGATTTTGATATGCTCCCAATATTTGCATATACGACGTTTAATCTATACATTAATAGAATATTAGATAAGATCCTTATTTTGTTTTTACACTAACGTTTTATTAATATCAGATACCACAAGTTTTAAAGGTTCAACAAGAATACATGTAAACGCATCCCGAAACATAAAATTTACCTGCGTTCAATACTTTCTTCTTGGAATGGTGCGTTATAGTATCGAACAATAAATAGTAGAATCTTTAGGCGGCCATTATCTCGGTATCATCATCCCGCAGCTACAGTCGGAGCTTTAAAAGCTGCGGGGAGGAGCGGTGCGACGCAGGGAGGGTCGCGGGGCGTCGTGAAAGCCTCCGCCTGCTAGTGCCGTGTCGACCGCGACGCAGCCCGCATGCCGCATTTCATTCGCAACTCAAATGTCATAGTGGTAAAAACTTAATAGAAAAGTTTTTTAAAATCGTGTTTTCGATAAATCTTGGACGGTTATAAGCAAGGATTTATGTGTTTATACTATAGAATAAGAAACGTACGACGCAGTTGACTGGTGATAGTGAGTGTCACGTGTGTTTACGAATGAATGTGACGGTGCGGCGTAGGCGCAACGGCGGGTCGCACTCTCTGTGAGATATTCGTGCTCGCGCAGGTCGCCGCGGCCATGTTGCATACCTGAGGCGAGAGAGCGCGCGAGTCTGCGCGAACGGGATATAGAGAGTGCTCTAGGTGGACTACTTTTGTGGAAGACGAACTGATGCAATGTTCTTATCGGCATCATGACTATGATGGGGCGGTGGCACGTGGTGCTGGTCGCGCTGGCGCTGCTTACCGGCGCGGGCGCTGGCGCCGCCGCCGAACAGATGCAGTCTCGCGCTGTCGATACAGGTGTTGATCTTCGGGTGCTAGAGTCTCAACCTGTGGGCACTGTGGTTGGAAGGATTCCTATTAAGCCTGGTTTTACGTACCGTTTCAATGAACCACCCAAGGAGTTTATTCTCGATCCGGTAACAGGAGAAATTAAGACCAATGTTGTTCTAGATCGTGAAAGTGTTGATCGATATGCGTTTGTTGTATTGTCAAGTCAACCAACGTACCCAATCGAAGTGCGTTTACGAGTAACGGATGTAAATGATAACTATCCGGAATTTCCTGAACCTAGTATTGCTGTCGCTTTTTCTGAAAGTGCAGCAGCTGGAACAAAGTTATTATTAGATGCAGCAACTGATCTAGATTTAGGAGAAAATGGTATAACAAATGATTATCGCATAGTCGATGGTGATAACGAGGGAAAATTTCGTTTGAATGTAACAGTCAATCCGAGTGGTCAAACTTCATACTTACATTTAGAAACGACTGGAAAACTAGACAGAGAAACCAATGATTTTTATATATTAAACATATCAGCACGTGATGGTGGCAGTCCACCGAAATACGGGTATCTTCAAGTGAATGTTAGTATTTTAGATGTTAATGACAACCCTCCTATTTTTGATCAAAGTGACTTCTCAGTTTCGTTAAATGAGAGTGTTCCTCCTGGAACAACGGTTCTTAAAGTAACCGCTACTGACAGTGATTTAGGTGACAACTGCAAGATTACTTATGAAGTTACAGATATAGAAAAACAATTTGCTGTAGATCCAGAATCAGGAGTTATAACAACGACAAAAAAGTTGAATTGTCCCAAATACTGCAGTAACTCAACCTGTAACATGACGTGCGTATTAACTATAATAGCTAAAGATCATGGAGTACCTCGTCAGGATGCTAGAACTTATGTGACTGTTAACCTTATAGATGCTAATGATCATGACCCAGTTATAACTTTCACTTATGTGCCTCCTACAGCAAACTTTGCAACTGTGGATGAAAATGCTAAAAATGGATCACTAGTAGCAGCAATTACAGTTACAGATTTAGATGCAGGACTTAACGGCAAAACAAGCGTAAAAATTTTAGCAGGAAATGAATTGAATCATTTTCGACTAGAAAACTCTAGCAGTGTATATATAGTTCATGTTAATGGTATTTTGGATAGGGAAGAAATAAGCAAATACAATTTAACGGTGGTTGCCACTGACAAAGGCATACCTCCGCGGACAGCTACGTCGTTCTTAGTTATTCATGTTAATGATGTAAACGACCACGAACCTGTGTTTGAAAAATCAGAATATTCGGCAGTCTTGAGTGAGCTTGCTCCTCCTGGTACTTACGTAGCTGCCATTACAGCTAGTGACGAAGATACTGGAGTAAATGCTGAGATCTTTTACGACTTTTATGATGGAAATCAGCAACAATGGTTTAAAATTGACCATTTGACAGGCTTGGTGACTACAAAATCTGTTTTAGACCGCGAGATTCAAGGTACAGTAGAGCTGAATGTGTCAGCGAGGGATGGTGGACCTAATCCAAAATGGGCTTATACAAGACTAAAACTAACAATTCTTGATGAAAACGATGAAGCGCCTTCATTTCCACAGAATGAAATAAATGCTACCCTTCATGAAAACATTAAACCTATTAAAGAAATACTTATCCTCACGGCATCCGATTATGATCAGGGAACTAATGGCTCTGTTTCTTACTATTTATCATCTAGTGTTGAAAGAAAATATCCAAATACTTTTACATTAGACCCAATAACAGGCCAATTAAGTACAATCACTGCTCTAGATAGAGAAAGAGTTCCTTTATACGAAATTCAAGTTCTTGCCAAAGATCAAGGATTTCCACCACAATCTTCGACTGCCACTGTATTTCTAAAAGTGCTTGACGTGAATGACAATGACCCCATGTTTTATCCTCAAAGATATATTTACAACATTTCAGACGATGTCAGTCCTGGGTCTAAGGTTCTTCAAGTTAAAGGTGTTGATTTAGATGAAGGAGATAATGCAAAAATAATGTACAAACTGGAAAATGGTGGAGATGGCTATTTTGATGTTGAGCCCTGGACTGGAAATATAATTTTACAGAAAGATTTTCGAAAGTCTCCAAAAACTTTATATTCTTTAAGGATATCTTGTAAAGACAAAGGTAATAGGCGTTCAGTAACTGACGCTGTAGTAGAAATAATAAAAACATCGCAACGAAAAACCATAGAATTTGAGAACTACAATGGATATCATTTCCAAATTCTTGAAGATGAGGGCACATCACAGGCACAAGTTGGTCGATTTGTTGGAAAAATAAATACAAGAACAATTATTGATAGTACAGCTTATTATATATTAGAAGGTGACTATAAACAGGTATTTAAAATTGATGAAAAATCTGGTGTAATTACTACATATTCAAATATTGACCGGGAAGAAAGAATAACATATCACTTGATAGTTATGGCCAAAAGTGGATTAGCCTATGGTTTTAGTATAGTAAACATATCAGTTTTAGATGTCAATGATAATTATCCTATTTTTATTGAAGATAAAGATGAAATTCTTATTCCCGAAAATATGGCCGTTGGCCAAGAAGTATATTTTGCTAGAGCAACTGATCGTGATTCTGGTTCAAATAGAACGATATCTTACACAC
Organism: Megathymus violae; assembly: GCA_003671415.1. Lineage (NCBI taxonomy): Eukaryota > Metazoa > Arthropoda > Insecta > Lepidoptera > Hesperiidae > Megathymus > Megathymus violae. Next base: position 1,333,603 of record PDGT01000062.1, on the reverse strand, counting down.
TGAGTTATAATTCAGAGAATAGTTTCAGAATATCCGCAATTACTGGAGTTATATATTTGGATAAAGCTATTATTAGTGAGCCTGGAACTGTATTGTCAATTGAAGTAACTGCTACAGATAATGGTAGGCCTGCTTTAGCGACAAAGCATACCATAGCTGCCATAGTAAAGGACGTAAATGATCATACACCTGTATTTGATCACACGTCCTATGAAACATCTTTATTGGAATCTACTTTAGTCAATACCAGATTTTTCCCGATTTCTGCATCAGATGCAGACTTGGGACCAAACGGGCGAATATCATACTTCATTGCTGAAGGAAACACTGACAACAAATTCGGAATATTTCCTGATGGATACATATACGTTAAGAGTCTACTAGATAGAGAGGAAAGAGATTATTATTCATTAACTATTATTGCAACGGATCACGGTGAACCACCTAGAACTTCTCAAGTACCAGTAGTTATTCATGTATTAGACGAAAATGACAACAGTCCACAATTTACTAACACTACTTTTGTATTTAAGATTAAAGAAAATGAGCCACCTGATACATTTGTGGGAAAACTAACTGCAACGGATAAAGATATAGGAAGAAATGCAGAATTAACATTTAGCTTACCAATAGCACAAAATGATTTTAGAATTGACCCAAGAAACGGATTCATTAAAACGTTGAAATCTTTCGATACAGAAAGTTTAAGTCAAAATAATGGCCAAAATTATATTACATTAACTGTGACTGTAAGTGACAATGGTAAAATTAAGCTTACAGATTCTGTTAGGGTGACAATTTATATAACAGACGTCAATGATAATGCCCCTGTTTTTATTCGCACACCATACATTGTCGAAGTTTCTGAAGGAGCAGCTGTTGGAGCATCGATAATGAGGGTATATTCATCGGATGCTGACGAAGGTCTCAATGGTGATATTTATTACAAACTTATCGGAGGAGATGATTTCGGAAAATTTGTGTTAGATGAAGCAACTGGGCAGTTGTTTATTAATAAACCTTTGGATCGAGAAACTAAAGATCGTTATCAATTAACTATATTAGCTCATGATGCTGGTCAACCTATAAGCCTTTCGGCTACAACGACAATAAGCATAGATGTATTGGATGAAAATGATAATGCTCCAATCTTTACACAAACTCATTTGAAAGTATCAGTGCTAGAAACAGAACCTGTTAATAAAAAAATAATACAATTTTTTGCAAACGATGCTGATTTGGGAATTAACAATGAAGTGCAGTTTTCTATTACATCTGGTAACAGAAAAGAAGCGTTCTTTATTGATAGTTATTCTGGTGAACTTTTTTTACACAAGCACCTCGATTATGAAGATCTCACTTCTTATGTATTAAACATTACAGCAACAGACAATGGTAGTCCAAGTTTGTCTTCCAGTATTTCTTTTACCGTTAATGTAATTGATGCTAATGACAATGCCCCAGTATTTACAAACACAGCTATAGTTCGTCAAATTAGAGAAGGTATACCGATGCATACTCCGATAGTAACAGTTACGGCAGAAGATCCAGATTCTGGATTAAATGGCAAAGTTTATTATTCAATCAAACATCAAGATCCTAATGATAACAGACGACATTTTGCTATAAATAACATTACTGGTGTTATACATACATTATTACCTATTGACAGAGAAAGTATAGATACTTTCCGCATAACCGTTGTAGCTTATGATAGAGCAGAACCAGTTTCGATGAGACTCTCAGCAGAAAAGTTAGTGACAGTTATTGTTGAAGACATTAATGATAACGCACCCATATTTGTATCAATGAACGCTGCTGTGATCAATGCAGAAAGGTTAGGAAGAAGTGCCGGTCGAGGAATTTTTATAATGAATGTTCTTGCACGGGATCTGGATTCCGGTACTAATGGTCTTGTTACATATAAACTGATCCACGGCGGAAATGATATGTTTGACTTGCATAGAAGCAATGGTGCTTTAGTATTGCGATATCCACCGGCTACATCTGATGCAAGATGGAATCTCGTTATAAAAGCCACAGATGAAGCTGTGTTGAGTGAGCAAAGAAGTACCGAGACGTATTTAACGGTTATTATGGGAGGGACAGAGTTAGAAAGCCTGACATGGACAAATGTAGAGTCAGTTTCAGTGGCAGAAAATGAACCTGCTGGGACAGCTGTGTTAAATTTGACAAACAATTATAAATCGGGATTAGAATATTATATAGTGAATGTGACTGGTGATAATAAGCAAGTGGACAGATTGTTTGATATAGATTCATCGTTAGGCATTTTATCAACGGCAGTGCCCCTAGATCGGGAAGCTGGCATCGATAGATATGAAGTGGAAGTTTGTGCCGTTTCATCGGGTACACCACTGCAGTCTACAACAACGAAGGTAAATACGAGTAATTGTATCTTAATACTTTTAAAAATAATGTATTCAGTCCAATGGATGGATCAGTTTTGGCCGTAAAAGATTTGATTAACCTACATTGACATGATTAAAGGTAGGCATTTCTTTAAGCCTTTACTGCAGACAATCCAATTAACTTCGCACAGTCGTCGGTGGAAGACAAAACATCGGCACCGTACTGCTGTTACAATAAAAATAAATTTAAAACGAATGCTCGTTAGCGTATGTCGGCTGGCGGACTCTAATCGGAGACTCTAAATTAACGATAAGCTGTGTCTCGCAACGATATCTCAACATTCGTTCTGAAACCTCTCAAAGATTACATGAAACATGGATTTTGTTCGTAATTCGTTTTATATATTTTATGGTCTTGAAATCATAATTAATTGAGCTGCAATATCGATATCTGTGAATGAAATTTTTTTGATAGCGTTTTGTATTGAATATATTTTATATATTTATATAGCTTTTTTTAATTCAGCATTAATATTTATTTCCATCTTCTTAAATATAAGTATTTTTATTATACTGAATAAATAAAGACTTATTGATCTACTTTATCTAATTCATTTACTTGAGGACAAAATTATTTTAACATTTTATGTGTTATCTATGCTTTTTTCCGCAGACTTTAAATTTGCAAAATTATTATTAAATATTCGTGGTCTTTTAGTTACAAAAATAATTGATTAAATGTTTTGTACTTTATAAGCCCGGATTTACTACTTAGACGTAATAAAAGTCTCACATAATTTTTTAACATTTATATAACGTTTTACACAATGAAAGTTTAGCTTAGTTGTGCTCACTTAATGTGTTTCATAGCATTTTGTATGCCTTATCAATAAATTAATAATATTTTTTTATACTTGAATCTTCGTTTGCAAACGTTCCAAATTTGATTCTGACACCTCAAGATTTTTCAAATTATCCACAGAGAGACAGCAAAGCTATAAAATTATTGATATATTTGAAAAAAATCTAAGTGTGACATTAGGCCTTAACCTTGCTTTTGTAAACGAGTTCTGAATATATTTAATCGACACGAGGCTGTTGACCGGAAAGATGAAAGTGTCACTCCTAATATGCCATAAATTCAGCACAACAGTATGTTTTCGTAATTTAACGATTATTTGCAATATGCTATTTCGTTTAATTTTGCAATTCACACAATATTCTGTAATAAATATGGTTTTGTTTTGAATTTTTTCCAATTTATGTAATTTTTATTCTGAGTAACACTTTTAAACCGGAAAATATATTTTTTAGGAGTTGATCTCAAATCATTAAAACGTAATTTGTTTGGACACTGAAAATGTCTTGGCATATCTATTGGGCATGGGCTTGGCATATGTATAGGAAACAGATTGAAAGTTTATTTGAATTTTTATTTTTATGATTATGTTACAGCTCGTTGAAACATATTTGTATGTAGGTTTGGAGGAATTTGTGTGGATTGTACCTCACGATACTCGTATAGTCCCTTTTCACATTCTTCTACCTTGATTCTCATTTATAACTGAGTTGGAGTCTCGTAGTTTTTTAGTCTGTTCATTTCATTAACAACGTTAAAAGTTTATTATAACGAAATAACAAGCTAGACCTTTCCTATAGTAGTGTGAAAGTCCTTAGCATTAAAGTCTTTTAAATCTGCAGGCCATCTATTCAAATTAACCATGTCTAACGTTTCTTATATTTGACGATCTCTAACGATGATATATGTGATTAAGCTGTTAGTATTTCGATTCAATTTTATTGTCAGCATTTTGACTGAACTGACACCCTACCTTCATCGTTATCCGAACAAAGTACCGCCCTAGTGTTGAGGTTGGGTCTCATCAAGAAACGTGTAAAGGCCATTTTCCACTGTTGAGAACATTATGTAAACTCTCCGGGATGCAAGTTATTTTATATTCTCTTCAATTAAAACCAATGATAGTTATTTTTTTCTATGTACATAATTTTTGAGAAGTTATAAAAGCTTATATACCACTACGCCCTCACTGGCTTTTGTTACATCTAATTTTTGTCCTTGTGAGAAGCAATTTCTTTATAACGAAAAGACTATGCGTATATTCTGTAATTTACATAAATCCTGAATTAATATGTCTATTTTTAGCATGTGGTCCAATTTGAATTTTAGATGAAGGAGATTTTTTTAGAATGTTCTTACAAAGATTTTATATTTAATCAACAGAAATTTGTATTTAAGTCGATAGTTTTGGGCAAAAATTGGCGCAGTCGCTCGCACGGAGGTATGCTATTGAAATCATTGAGGGATATGATTGTGTGAAAGAAGACCAATTTAAGGTGGACCGGGGAGGGGGGTGAGCTATCAACCGACATCGAAAGCGCATTAGGGCGCCGGGCTGCATTCTCTCGACTGATTTATGCAACGTGCAACCGCCCGGCCACCGACACCCGACTTAATGAACGTACAACTTACGTTATACTGTGAAATAGCTTTCATTATTTCACGCCAATACTAATAGACTTATGTCTGCGAATGCGTTCACCCACTAGCTACCAACGAGCCACTAAAGTGAGCTATTTATTTAATCATTTCGCAAGAACTAATTACGCGTGTTCACTTGTGTGACAGTTGAGCGCGGTCGGTCGATGGCTTAAAAAGTAAATTGGTATGCGAATGAACAATCAATAGTGCTAACTAGTCAATAAATTAGAGTCAAAACTATTAATACCAATAATGGAAAAACACTCCACTTTAACGTTATAAACATTTATGGTAAGAATATAATAGTCGCCTCTTAAGACGAGAGAAGAGAAAACATGACTATAATCTCTAGTTTATGGCGTTGAAGTATGAATGCAATGTACATATTTCTGTTACTTGCTTTACTTAAGCAACTACGTAATTTATTCAGTGAACAATTACAAAACACAACTGATTAGCTCGTTTATAAAAAAAAAAGTGTTTATAAAATCATATTCAAAAACCCCTGATACAAAACAAAGCACCTAAAAAGTTTCACATTCCTTCATTGACTAGAAAACAGTTGAAGATCTTCAAATGGTTGAACCGATGTTCTTAAATCGTGTCTAAAAACCTCTTGAATAAGTTACCTTTCACATAAAAAAAACTAAATCCAAATCGGTTTATCCGTCTGGGAACCACGATGCCACAGGCATGATTTCTACGTGCTATAATATATCATAAAAAACATAAATTTATAACACGACTCTTACGTTTAAAAATAGAAATAAACACGGGGCATAGGTAATGTTTTTATATGCCATTTGTGTTGTTTCCAAAAGGTTTTCTTTCTTTAGAAATTAAAATAGACCAGTTCCTTCCTTTATTTACCTCCTTTTCTTCTAAAATTCAAATTGCAAAACTACTTAAACCTAACTTCCCATTCTTCGTTGTCACGAATTAAGCACTAAAGCACACAGGATATTATGCAATAAAAAAAACTTCCTTATTTTGATATTTATGTTCATTCCATTGTAGGCGAGTAATCATTATATGGAATTTAAGAGGTTAGTCCCATCTTTGCGTCCAAGACAACGATAAACAACAAAAATGACTAAAGACGAGACAGTATCGTTGCATCCCTTCTTTGGAGGTCAATTAGCTCTGTTCTATCTAGCCCGCGTTCGGATATAAACTCGACTTTACTCATGTATGGTGGGGTTTCTTGTCCGACTTTTGTCTTCGTTTTCATTGCCGGACTGATAGTTAATATGCAGTTGTACAGCTTTAACTGGCTTTAGTAACACGCCTGGTGCTACAAATGTGCTTCCCTATATGTACGGTGATGACTACTTACCACCACATTTTGTGACACCACGCCTGTCTATTTGGTTGACGACTGTTACTAAAAAAATTCAAATCACTCTTGCTTTCTCGAGAACGAACGAGAAATAAATGGTAGCCAAAGTTCATCGAAGTGTACACAGATATTCGCGTGATATCCGATATTCATATTCATCGAAGCAATGATCTCGGTGCATACACGTTTGTCTGCAAGTAACGGATTTTGCTTATACGCATATAAGTCGGTCCGGCAGGTTGCGTTCCGCCGCACCGGTTGTCATGTTCGGAATTCATACGACAACGATTTCATTGCGCCGTATCTAGATTCTATAAAGATACACCTGTTTTCGTTGTCTATTTTGCTGCTCGAGTGTTTATATTAATTAAACCGAGGTCTCTGTTTATTTCAATGTCAGTCGTATCTATACATAATATACTTGCTTGTTTCGTCACGTTGGGCCGTGAAATTTTATGAATAGTTATCAACTATTATTGTTAATTAAACTTTGAGCATCTGTTTTGCAGAACGCGAAGTGGATTTTTCGACTATTTTTTTTAAATGCATATATAAGCAGTTTTATATTATTTATGTAAAAAATTCACTATATAATACATGTGTATATAATACAAACTGAAAACTAATCAGTTAGGTTGTTCATTTATATTTACTTTACTTCTCGTAAGTTTTTTTTCGGTTTTAAAGAAGAATAAAACGTGACCGATAAAGAACGTTATGCGAAATTGGCAATTCACTCTCGGGCGCTTTTAAGTTATTAGCGTTTCGTTTTTTATCAATGAATTTATGGTGGTCAAGACGGACGTACGTTCGAAGAAAACTTTAAATGTTAAATTAACGTTTATTTTAACCGGCTGCCTTACCTAAATGCGTTTTGAACCTCGGATTGATAACGAGTTTGGGTGGCGCGTTCTCTAAAAGCATTACCGAGGAAAAAATCACTTACGTTTTTTTTTAAGTACGTTAAGAAATGGAATGGAATGGAAAATGGAATTTACCAAAGAAAGCGATATTGAAAACCATGTTCGGTTTCGGTAGTTTTAGAAACATGTGTTTTTAAAAATAAAATTTCGCCTACGCCGGGCGTACTTATTATAAACTACTTATTATAAACTATATCTGTATTTTGAACTATATTTGTATTATAAACAATAATGTAACTATAACCAAAAATATCTATATTCCCCATGAAAATATAAGCGTACGATTTTTGTTCAGTTCTGACGACAAGTGAGTGGACTAAGTAATATACATAGAGTACAATAAAATGCAATGATTTGAATATGTGAATTGAAAATTTTATAATAAAACATTCGTACTCTTTTTTATTGAATAAAGGCTGGCATCGACGAAAATACTACGTCTGTTTCATTTAGCTGTATAAATCTCTTGTTAGAAGACATATCCTCCTAACAAGTCTTGTCTGATAATGAGTTTACTGAAATTTTCGATCAAGGAGATATATATTATGTATAGTATATTAAACATCTATTACAAGTACTGCACCTAAGTCAACTGCTATATTTGACTGGCGTGCTGTCAGATCGTGACTCGAAATAGGAACTTTACCTTGTAACTAAATGGCAGATACTAATCCTACGCAAATTAGCGTAAACTGAGCAAAATGCCCTTGTAATGGATGTTAAGACCAGGTAAATACGAACTTTCAAAGTGATGTTTCAGCCCAAAAAACGAAAGAACCATATGTCAATTTTAATATTAGTTAAAAAAATTGTTATTCAGACAGCATCCAGTATTAATTACCAGTCCATTTAGACTTAACAACCTCAAAAATTACCTCAATTATCATCCTATTTTGAGGTAGGTTACTCGTATTGTTAATTTTGAGGATTTTTTGAAGTTAGAACATGAGATGTTTTTAGAAAATGCAACACGTATCTGAATACCGATTATAGTTTAAATAAGTTTTTTAACTTAACAACCATACGCAAGGATATTTCGATAAGAGAATGGCGGCAAATTAAAAATATATAAGATTAGTAATCTTTCAACTCTTACATACATACATCTATAAACGAAGTTCTGAGAGATTCCAACAGATCTATGGGGTCATCAAGCGATAAGATGAACTTATGCTGCTAGTAGAAGTATTAAATAAAACTATAACAAAAGCGCTCATTTGATGTCTTAGTTGGATGAACGGCAAATAAGAATAGGACAATATGGTCTTAATATTAAACTTCCTGGGGTCGATATAAATTTATTATCATTTGTTTTGTTGTAGGAAAATATTGTGAGGAAACCTGCAATCTGCAGTCCTTAGAGTTCTCAAAGCTGTGTGAAGTCTGCCAATCCACAATTGGCTAGCATAACGGTCTATGGCCTTGACCCCTCAGTCATTATGACAGGAGATCCGAGCTCAGCAGTGGTGCGATATGGGTTGTACCAATGATAATAATGCTCATTTATGATGATGATTATTATGATTTTTATTTCACTTTCCGTGATTGATTGATTGTTTCGTGGTTCCGCTTGTAATAATTCTGCTTGCGAAATAAAGAGTGCCGGATTAGATTTCTAGTTAGGGTAGACATTTACATATTCAACAGATAAATGTTTGTTGTTGGGTTCTGATTCTTTGTGATGCCTCATATGTCTAAGTGCATGCTATCTGGCAAATTAGGAAATCTATATGTGAGGGTTTAAGTATGTTAATATTTTGACGCTTAAAAATAGAAATAGATTGATAACAGTTTTTCTCATGTATTCTTCATATACAAAAAGCGATCAGTTAATTTTTTATTATATGTATAGATAGATTGTAAATACCGATGAAAAAGTGAAATAATAATTATATCCTGAAGAAAAAAAATTATTATATTTGTATTTTGTAGTATATTATTCTCGTATATATACAGTGAATAAACCAGCCTCTAATTACATATACAACAGGCTACGAGATCTTGGTAGAAACTAAACCGTTTACGTCTAAAGAGAGAGTCGATTGAGTGAGATCGCGATCGACCTGTTGATCTATAGCGCTCTAATTTACGCGTGCGTCTTACCAGCTCTACAGAAGTTTATTTGTACAGCGCAATTACACTTAACGAGATGAATTCGTTGCGGATAGACTGTGTGAGGAACAATTCCGCATGCTATAAAGCTTTCGACCGCAAACGTTTAAATGTTTTCATGATTCATTTACAGATCTTTAAAAATGTCTGACAATTTGTGGAAATTTTATACACGCCGTTGGAGCTAATTTGTTGTGTTTACGATTCATGAATTTCTAATGAGGCAAAAAATATGTTATGTTTAATATCAGTAACGATAAATATTAAACTTTAATGTATTATATAGAATTATGTTCCTTTCCATAAAAATATATCTTCTTGAAGTGGTTTCGATTAGTAATAATTAAAAATAAAGTGGCAAATGTTGAGCACTCCTTGCTCATTTAATATGAAATTACCACACTCCCCTGCACATTGATGAATGCCAGCAAACTTCCTTCTGTTTTTGAAATTCCATTATTGCTCAATTGTCCAATACGGAGGGCAATCACAATATTATAATAGATCGGACCTCGACAGTCTGCCATGCTTGCTTTCTTATCACTGTGAATGTACCGACCACTCATATATGATCTTCCCTGCCTCCAAACGTTCCTTGCAGAGACTCAAGTGGGGAGCATATCACAGAATGTCACGGATCTCGTTTAATTGGACACTTACGGGTATATGTGTGTGCATTCATGTGAAGTCCAACCGGTTTCTGTAGGTTTGTTGCTTTCTACGTCATACACTGGTGTTTATGTAGGGGTTATACAAGAACAGTGTGCATGCTGCTCATAAGTTTGAGCTTGTATGAAGTTTATTATGATTTGTGCATCATAGAGGTGCATACGTGATGGGAGTTTAGCCAGAGCAAACCAAATGAACTGTTGTTTTTATTTTGTTACATACCTTGATACAGGATAATACTAACCTGTAACTCAGCCGTTTTCGAACGGGTGTAGTCAAATACATAGTAATCTAGAAAAGTTGAATAAAAAACGTTTCCTCAAAAAATACTACTTCAACTCACAGAACAAAAATTCACTTCGCGGTGTCTTGTTTAATGTTTTCATAACGCAATTGTTCAAATATAATAAAATAATTATTATAAAAGGTGGTTAACTTAGAACAACACTGTGCAGTATGAACTCGATGATAATAAATCTGTGATATGATTTTAATTCACGAAGCTTATCCGAAGGAAGTTAAAAGTGCCGGCTTGAGTGTCAAATGCACATGCATTAAACTATAAAATCTGCATTACTGCCACCTGTAACTTACGCAAACCTTACGCCTCTGCGACGTTTCGCCGCAAAATTGATTTCCTGATGCTATCTAAACTCCCGAGGGAACGTGGGATAAATAAATACTTTACGATAATCTCCAGAGATCTGGACAGGCCAGAATTACAGCACGCCGGAGATATTATTGCATTTTAATTTCGTGCAACGCACACCTCCGTCGCGTTACGATTCCTCATGATTTACCGTGTTATTGTATATAGAGGAGCGATTCATCCTTCGTATCACACGAGTCAAATAAATTTTGAAAACCGAAATGAGCGTGCGCGATTCTGATCTTGATCCTGCGAGTTCAATTTTACCTACTAAATTACAATTAAGGCTTACGGTTTTGACATATCGCGTTATACTTAATGCGAATTCTTTATTTACAATACGTCTTTATCGTGTTTTATTTTACTTTGAGTACATGCCATATAATAATTTCCAGAATGGGAATTGTACTTCAGACTTTTTTTATGAAGTACCATCACAAACGATCTTTGATTGTATATTTTAACGCCATTAATATGAAGATAATGTTTGAGAGGCATTTGAAAAACGGATAATTATTTTATCACACTCATAAACAAGAATTATGATTACATTTAAATAAAGATTGGGTTTTATGTATAAGTTATATCGCACGGTATCATAGCGTATGTGGTATGTTTGAGAGTTGTGGTGTTTCTCGCGTCTCGACGCAACCTCCCGTTTGAGAACGCCGATAAAAGTTGTAAAATGCAAATGGCGTTAGTGAAATGTTAAGAATTCTACGCCCACATTAAGCAATCGTACCGTTACCTTATTAAGACTACATAGAAATAACGTGTATCAAAAAGCTCCTAGGTGTTAACCTACCTGAAATCTTTTTGTTACATAGAGGATATTATTATATACATAACATACGGGAAATATTAAAATGTTAAATTTTGGTCCGTGTAAAGTTCCAACGGATAGGTTAATTGTTTTCATTTGTGTGTTAAAATTTATATTGAGATGTTTACCTGTTATGAATATAAAAATATGTACATATATATCCTGAAAGTATTTGCTTCTATTAAATTAAATTTAATTCATATTATTTATTGACATTGCAGTTCCTAATTAATTTTACATACTCATATATTATACATTACCACAGAATGGTGATGTTACTTGAATAGAGCAATCAGATGTTATCGATTTCAAATATAGAATTCGGCAGATTGTGATACTAAAACTTGACTAAAACCAGAACATTAAAACACACAAAAATATTATTTTACTTTTGATTTAAGGTTCTTCAAACGGTTTTATCTAAGTGGGTATAATTTCACGGGTATCAATTTTTGGGTATCAATTTAGTCCATAAATTTTCGTCCAACATTGTAAGCAAAGGGTTTCTATACATACATATTCATGAGCAATTACAATGTCCACGTTCATCTCTCCACTAACACCTAAATTCTAGTTTTATTAACCAAAAACTAGATTTCACGGTAATTATTTAAAAGCAATATAAACATTTTGCAATTTGTATTCCAAAGGATTTGTAGTGCATGTTTAAAATAGTATTAATTGTATATTGCTTTCAATTAATTACCTTGTAATTACTGTTAAAAAGATTTTGGGTCAGCGTGTTTCAAACCCCAAGAAATAATGAATAGGAAATACGTTAATTTTCGACAGATATTATTAAAATATACTACTGTTACTGGATTTGTTACATGGATGATATTTCGTACCGGTAAAGTCATTTTGTATGTTAAGGATGCAACGTCAAGTGTGAAATGTTATCACGTTTCGGAGTTTACTCCATTGCTCGCACACATGCAAGTTTCGAATATGAACAAAAGTATATATTAAATTAGTAATAATTTACTTTGCAACAATCCGCAAGCACAGTGTATGATGGTATATATATATATATATATATATATATATATATATATATATATATATACTCGTATTGCGGATTGTTGCTAAGTAAATTAATACTAATTTAATAACAATTAATTTTGGCAAAGTAACGTTTGATACTATCAAATATAAAGGTATATATATACCAGGGCCGCTGCCGAGGTTAGAGCATCTATACGTACCCTAGCATTTTATAACAACTATATGTATATAAAACATATTTCGGTACTGTCTTCTTATAACAATATTAATGATGTCAACCAAATTAATACTAAAAAGAAGACGTTATTTTAAATTCAAAGTGTCAAATTCTCTGCGGTATTGTGGTAGTTTTAACATAACCCTTTTTTATGATGCGTTAAGTCTTTATTGTATCAAACCTACCTGGTGCAGGTAGCGACGCTTTTGACTATACAGTGCAATACGAAATAGCAAACGTGAAAAAGTTAAGGAACCCGTGTTTTATTGTATGTTAAATAAATCTTCCACTTCTAAGAATAACAATGTTAGTAGTTGATGTTGGCCGTTGAAATCAATTCCGGAGTTTAATTAGAAAACGGTTCTTTATCGTATGGAGCACCTAAGTGGTTTCTCAATACAAAAATAACTATTATGTCATTTTACAATAGTGCAACTGTGTGAATGTAAAGTTACGAGTCATGTTTTTTTTTTAATTAATAATGTACTATTTTTTTTAATCCAGTAGATATGAAGAATCAAAACTTTAACGTAGGACCTGGACCGAGCGATATTACTCTATTTTCAACTTATTTGGATCTATGTGTATTTTTTGATTAGTTTGAGTACAGTCCTACCTATTATGTTCTATCATAGTCATCTATATAGTAGCGACAAAATATTTACATTACGGGAGTATGATTTTATTCTGTCAAATTCTTTAGAAATTACACAATTAATTATATCATTGGGAAAGGTTCCGCTAACGCTAGTTTCACTCACACCACATCGCAGTATTATATTAGTGTTACGTTCCATTATTTGTTAAGGTGTTTAAATCGCTAAATATTGTTGTGTTTCAGGTTTAGAACCGACTTCAAATATTCCAATATGTAGTTCATGTAATATTTTATTTAAATTTAAAATAGGCTTTTAGTTAATTTTGTAGTTTTTCTTTTTGAGGGCTGTTTCATTTATTTGTAATCTTTTAATTTTTTCATTTTTAGTATAAATATGTTTACCTAATATGTATGGTATTAGAAAATGTTACTATATAACAGTGATCATGCACTTGATTATATGCGCCACGTTTGCCCAAGATACTACTAAATAGTTTCTGTCTACTAATCTTAGTGTTGTCACTTTAGTCTTTATCATTAAAGGTTGTGTTGCTTACGTCATCAGTTCAGCATCATGGGATAAGGACTCCTAAACGAAAACACTTCAGTGATGGCTTTGCAGCGTAAACTCACCAGTACCAGCAACAAACAGCTCAAAACATGATTCTAATCCGTTGAGGCGTTCCACATTTTTATCTCTGGAATGCATCTTCAGATGTTCACCATATTTATAGAGGACCAACTACAAGCCATCTTCTATATAATAAAAAAGATTCATCAAAATCAGTTCACAAAAAACAGAGTTATGGCTGTACATACATAAAAAAATACATGTACGCGTATCATAGAACATAGAACCGCCTAATTTTATTAAGTCCGTAAAAATTAAAACAATGTCCAAAGTAAAAATAGTATAATAATAATAATATATATAATAATACTTCACTTAATTTTATTAACTATGTTAAATCTTTGATTATCAGAAATAGTTCTAGCATGACGTGTAAGTATGATAATTTACGGGCATTTACGAATCAAATCTGGCTTATTTGTCAAGAGCGAGCAGCGAAGACAGAACGCAGCGGCTGAGTTGACTGAGCCATCGTATACGCAGTCCATCCTTATGGAGCCCGCGGCTATAAAGGTGCGCCATAAAACGGGTCTCATTTTATGACCATTTGACGGAGTTATACGTTTAAAGCCATTTCTTAGTCGGCTCGACCATTGTGGCGGCGTGACCAGTCCGCCGCTAGTGCTATTCGTATTATCTTAGAAATATTGCGCAAGAATGACTATTTTTTGCTACTTCGGGCCTCCTTTTCATTATTGGTTTTGTTCATTAGGTTTCTCCGGCGGCGTACAGTTCGCAGCAAAGGATCTAAAGCCGTCATTGAATAATCAGTGCAGGATAATTCGTTTACGGATCGTGCTTATAGAAAGTAGGAGCGGGGCTATCGCTAGGTTAATCTGTAATCTCGACAATGCTGTATCAATATTCATGCTTACGGTCGCGACCTCCAGTATTTGCATAACTGCGCATTGCATTCTCTCGACTGCAACTGTTCTATTGTTTTATGATCTAAATGACCACGCGATATGGGGATAGTCACGATAAGGTTGTAAACACATATATGTAGTTTTTGATCTTCTTGTACGATACGATATAGTCAGACTTGGCTCATTTATATCATGACTTCTAAGCTTGCGTATGTAGACATAGAAGTGACTTGGTAAATCCAAATTAAGATGTCTTGTGTATAATTATTTTGTCAGCGAAAAAATTACATATAAAACTTTGAGTTAAAAATAGAAGATGATATTAATACATCTTTATATATAACATTCTTAGGCACATGAATTTGTTACTGAACTCCTAAATGGCTGGATCGATTATGATGAAACTTTTTTGTGTTTAAATGGGTCTCTGGATGGCGTGGATTGATGTTATCGGGTTTCGGGAAATTTGTTATGTTTTTTTAAATAAAACAAAACATACCAAATTTCGGACGCGGCAACGCTTTATAAATAAATGGGTTAAGTCTGTATCGTACTCCCGTAGAATAAAGCGTATTGTAAATGTATCCAGGAATATTTTCTTTTTCCTGTTAAAATATTAAGTCTGAGAAATTTTGTATAGCATTTGCTGTCGTTTATGGATAGTTGGATTTATTTTTTTGTGCTAATTTTTAGGTTGAGTCTTTTCAAAATTTGATTTTGTAGATAAGGATATACATATACATAGACAATTTTCGAGCATTTTCTTGAGTCACATTAAACATTAAATTTAAAAAAATATATTAAATATTCTTATTTACGAAATAAGTGTCATTAGGACAAGCTAAATATTATTATATATCAAGATATTTCCTCCAATCGGTTTGGAGAATTTCGGGTATGGTAGATGGACAGATACACGTGAATGACCTTTAAGTATAATTTAATCAACACATGTACGTCATCATAACAACAGATCATCATTTCGCTTTTTCATTTCTGTACTTTCAAATTATGATTTAGATACTACTTTGATGTAGTTTTTGTTGTCATTTACAACTGTGTTCGGAGATTACCCGCTTAGTTCATAATTATGTATTTGCTTAGTTGATAATTATGTGTTATTTTCTATGAATACTATTAACCAAATATTCATACGTCTAATAACGTTGGCACATAATGGACAACATAATAAGAGGGACAATGCATATAATTCAAATATTGACTAAGTATTTTGACTTACAATCTTTATTGCTATGGGCAGATGCCTATTATATTATGTTATATTGAAGAGTTGTATAACGTGCAGTATTAATTTTTTAAAATTGGAAAATATGCGAGGGAAATTTAGTATATCAAAACGCTCGCTGTTGTCTGGATAGAAACATGGCGTCAGCGTCCGCGACTTCACATCAAGAGAGTATGGAGGCTTGGGTTAGGAGGTTATTTATATTGAATTCATAACTTAATTAATTTAATATTGTTTTTTGCGAGCTTAACGCACTTCTTTATCGTACTTTTGATTTACTAGGAATATCTTTCTATATATTTTTTGCATACAGTCAGAAGAAACTACTTCCAAAATGGTTTCATATTTTTCTCCGGGCTTTTAAAGAGTTTAACATTGATAAAATATCATTTGGTAATAATTACATATAAACAAACGTCGCGATGAAGCACCCCATAATGGCAGCGTTTAAGACTCGAACCAAATCGCAATTATAAAAATGTGATAGATTTAAATATTGATTAACAGTATTATATTAACAGAAATAATCGGTAAATAGCTTAAAAATCATACATGCATATTTCCTATTATCCCGATGTATTAAAATTTTGAAGTTATACATGTTACGTATACAAATGGGGTTTGCTTTTTCTCATTTTTGTCTACTTAAAATGTTAGTTAATAAGATGAAACTAATGAACAAGTCATAAATACAAATGACAAACGGAAGCCAAATTAGCATTTTCACTAAGCGTTTTAATAGCTCAATATATATGGCTATAAATAAATTTTAACGATTCTCAGATATATACTACATATTTAAATACGAAAATTTGATAAATCCAGTAATTACTTAATTTATTCGTAAAGGTAATTACTATTACGAATCTTTTTGATTAGATACAACATTGCTAGTAATCCACTGTCGTTTCGATACATTAATTTCGAATATGTTCAACAATTTGGTCAACGAATATCGACAAAGTATCTAAGAAGTGTTGTTTCGGGTTAAACTTGATTTGCAATTGTTTCAATCTGAAAAACAGAAAAAAAAATTACCAGAGACTACCGAAGGTTAGTGTATACATGAATGAGTTTTAATTGTGGAAATATCATCATAATCAACTACAATCATGCCTATTTATGGGATGCAGCATCAATTAAATTGCCTGTACGTTACTTAGAGGCCAATAACACAGGAGGACAATCAAACCATCGAGCTACCGTAGGTGGACCGCTAATCTCAATTACCATATGTTATATCGGTCAGCTTCACTTAATATAAAACATTACTTAATCAAAATTAACACCACTAACATCGAGCAAGAATTCAAAACTCTAATCAATATAAATAAACGCTAATTGCCATATGTATGAAATCTTATCAGTTGAGAACGGCTCAACTGAATTGGCCGATTTTTGTGTGTAACTGTCACGACAAAATGTGATATTAGTTTGACATTTCTGTTCAATGAAAAATTCAGTGTGATAAATCTATTCTCGCCGAACTGGCCGACTCACAGATAGACCTCGTCCTTTCTAAATCACTGGAAATAGAGACGTTATAAAATGAGCATATTTGTTATTTTCTGGTTAGCACACTTCTTATTTTCTTTGTTAGTAAGCTGCACTCGTGTGCAAATGCGGCAAGTCGCTAATTGATCAATAAAAAAAAAAATGCATTTATTATGTAAGCAAATAGAACTAGCGACTTTTGTAATAAAATTCTATCCAATATCGAATTGTGTCAATTGTAGTGTATTCACCATTTCACCATTCATAGTGTGATACCCGAACACGCTTAGTAATAAGTCA
This sequence comes from Megathymus violae, assembly GCA_003671415.1. Lineage (NCBI taxonomy): Eukaryota > Metazoa > Arthropoda > Insecta > Lepidoptera > Hesperiidae > Megathymus > Megathymus violae. The sequence goes on along the minus strand of PDGT01000062.1, from coordinate 1,315,859 downwards.
TTACTCGTTTAATAATTATATTAGTTAAAGGATATTGGAGGACAATTAATATTAATATGAATTCCCTTTAGATATGTCAGATGATATTTATATTTTTAAAAAGGGTTTTTTTCGGTTGGAGGCACTGATTGGTGTGACGGTCATAACATAAAATAACAGGATTTTTTTTTGTGAATGAGTTTGAATACTTGAGAAGTTAATTTTGATTACATCATATGATTTATGACATGTAAAGTTATATATTACTTCGTTAAAAATAAAATGTATAAAATAGAAGATGCTTTTTGAATGGTGTTTAGCCAATTTCTACCGCGAAACACTATTCACGTATTGATCTCAGTGAATCTGTAAACCAGTGGAATCCAGTTTTACCTTGATCACTCTATACTGACGCTGTAGTATGTACTTTAAACGGAAAATATTACAAGCTCAATTGTTAAGTTCAGTATATTAAAATCTGTAAAGTATATCTCCAGGAAGCCAAGTGAATTTGCATAGTTTTTAGGTAACTAACGTTTTAAGATTCATAGATCGAGTTGGTTACAGCAAAAAATTATTAATGTTAAATGTCAAAAAAACTAAATAAGTCTGCTTTAGCATAACAAAAATCACAAAGGCTCCCAACGATCATGTTTTAAAGATACATTAATGTAACATCCTAAATGATATCACGTGCCGTTGTCCACTTTTAGACAGAGCTGACACCATTAAATACCTAGAGATTATATTATTCATACAGTTTTTACCGATAAATAGTCATTTACTAGAAAGATTTCAGTGTGTTTAGTAGATTTAAAAATTTGAAGAACGGCTGATAACATCGAATAACAATTGTTTCGAGTGCGGTTATAACTTGTGAATGTAAAAATCATGTTTCCTGAAGTGAAGCGAGTAGCAGCATACATAGCATAATTTTATTATTCACAATGACATTATTACTTAAGCGACACTGAAGTTACTTGCGTATTTCCCGGGTAGCTATATTTATTCCGGGTAGCTAATTTATTGGCAAATAAGTCTATCTTAGAACATTAAGATCGAGATAAGCCGTAGAATACATCTTTGGTCAATCGCGGATCTTTCTTTGTACCCGACTAGGAATGCCATAATAATTGCGTGAACTACGTTTTCTCAGCCCGAACTTAACCGATAATAAGGCGCAAGGCTCGGTTCCGATTCGGTATTATTAATTTACACACTGTCGTATCTGATACTGTTCAATTACAATAAGAATTTTTTTTATTATTAGTTTAATAAATTAATAATGTGTGTAAACTGATAAATATTACTTCTCGCTGTATTTCATGTACCTACCAATTTATGTCTATTGTATTGTCTTGTATTATTGTATTGTATTATAAACTTCTTTTTATTGATTAAATAAATTACCTAGGTTAAATAATTGAAACTTATATGTAGTCAGCAATTCGAAATCCTATACATATTATTGCAGAAAATCTTCGTAAGATAATGGCAGTGAATAATGTTAACGTCGCGATTTACGACAAATCAATGTAGATGTAACGATGTACCGAGAGTGTGTTATATACTAACTTGATAACCTCTGCTCCTTCGACTCCAGGAAGTACTTAGAAACACTCAGGGAAATAATCACAATATCATTTGACCCTAGAATAACATGGCTTTTATCTTATCACATTAAAAAATGTTTTTTTTTTTCATAAACTTGAAATTTTTAAATATGAATATTTTAACTTTTATAACTCGTTAACAGTGGCACCTATAATTATAATAATATATAATAATTTTAATAATGTACTTTCATCTTTTCAAATTATCATTAATCGCACTCATATTATCACAAAATAAACGGTTATAAAAAGTTAAGGCAACGTTGACCTTACGTGCTTTCTTAAATAAAATCCTTTTGCTAAAACAAACACGCAAGGGAATTGATGTAGATGCAAACAACAAACATAAGAAGAACATGTAAAAACTTTAACAGAATTTCAAATAGCAGGTTAGGGAAAGCTTACAATAGATTTATTACTTAAACTTCACTATATCAGGAATGAAATTACATACAGAAAATTATTATATAATAGAACCGTAAAGCTAAAAAAATTCTCAGATTTTAAAGTGATAAATAAGTGACATGTACTCATTTATATCACGGCGTGCTGTGTGGAGACGAACAACTTTAATACACAGTTTAATTGATATGTTGCGTATTGAGTTATGGTACTTGATCCAGGGCCAAGCGTGTACCGCAGGCTATTGGGCAATTTATTTATATTGATTCTCATTCTATTTCCTATCTATCTACAGGCGTGACTACTTTATACCTTAGAACTGTTAGAGCCTTTCATGCTATAAATGAATAAAATGGAGCTGGCCAACCGTGTCTTCCTTGCTTGTCTCTAAACCTATGTATTTATTTACACAGTGTTGTGTTTACACACAAAAAAATAATTTTGCGTTAAACATTATATTTTAAATACTTTATAGCCCAGTTGGAGGTGACCTTGCCCGTCTAGCAAAGGGTTTTAGGTGGGACCCTAGCCGGCGCACATATCTATGTAAGGAATAAATGATTGTTCATGGGTTATTGCTTTTAGCCATAATTGTATCAATGTTGTGCTCGGGTCTCCGCTTACAGTGAGAGCGGTTGGGGCCGTAGTCGGCCACGTTGGCCAAGTGCGGATTAACAGACTTCACACACCTTTGAGAACATTACTGAGAACTCTCAGGTATCCAATTTTTCTTATGAAGCTGATGTAAGATTGTATTTAAACCGCTACCAGTAAAAAAATTAAATTCTCACATAATTGTTTTACAATTTTATTCTTAAGGGCAGAAATAGAAATGCTACGTAAATGAAGTTATGATGAATTATGAATGAATGTAATCCGACCACGAAACAAAAGTTACTACATAGAAAAATTTGGCTCACGGTGGTGGCTTGACAATTTAATTGCAGAGGTTTATTTGACAGCATTTGTAATTTTTTTGCTAGCAATGGGAGATTTAAATTGTTATTCGATGTCTCTTATAGACCAAATCAAGCTCAGGAAACCCTTATGATAAGTTCCGGGAATAAAAGTGGCAATAAACTTTCAATGAAAATATTATATTTTTAAAGTCACAGAGCAAATTTACAACTTATTTTACAATTATATTTACTTAATTACAATTATATATCAAATATTTATTTAGGCATTCCTCCTGTCCAAGAAATTCCTTAATAACATTTTCTCATAAAAATGACATCGACATATCTTATTTTTTAAAGCATTTCATATAAGTGAGATGAAAATTGACTTTCAAATAGTAAGTAGCTATCCATAAACAAGTAATTCAATTAGTATTAAATTTGGTACGGTCAGATAGTGTTAAAACTGTTTTAGTTTACGTCTTGATTAGCCTCAAGTCTTTCAAACCGCTTATAAATTGTGTCTACAATATTCAGTGCAGCGCACGTCCGCTAACTCATCAATTTGTCACGGATAATTTCTTTATTAGTTTTACTTGTATACACTGTACCGAAAAGGCCGTGTTTGAAAGAACGTTGGTACACAACCTTAGTCAATAGAATTATATATGGATTTTGTTATAAACTTTAGTGCAGCGGCGTTATGTATTTATAGTGACCAATGCAATATATTTTCTACAGTTTTGTTGTTAAACTATGTTGTGTCAATATTACCTTAGTCGCTTAAGTTTAAATCTTATAGTAGAGTATAACATAGTGATTGAAAATAATTTAAGACTTTACTTGTTAACATCGAAGTGTTCCAAAACTTAATAATTACTACTTAGTTGTTACTAACATTGAAACGACAATGGTAATTACAGTAAGAAATATTCGATTTTACAACTTAAGTGATTATGATGATTGATGTGGGGGTATTCAAGAAGATGGTGAATAGGCTTTTATAAGTTAATGCGCTCAACACCTTAGACTTCATCACCCTTTACCATCCGGTGGGATTGTGGTCAAGTATTAACTTTTTTAGCATAAAGTAAGTTAATATACGGATTAAATTCGAAATTTATATATAACGAAATTTAACTAATGCGGGTTATATGTTAGATAGCAGGGAGTCGCATACATTACGAGTAACTAAGAATGCCAATAGCGTGAGAACTGGCAGTAAGCACTTCAAAATTATTCAAAATCCGTTCGATTCACGTCCTTGATGCGTGACCAGTTAGCAAATCGACCACCACTACATGGAATTACTTGTCCTGCAATCAAACCGAGATTCTTTTACAGATGTCGTTGTTAACTTATAGTGAACGCAGAAAGACGTCGAAGGGAATGATAATAAAGAAATTAAAATGGAATGTTTTTAGTTTGTAACACTAATTTAAACCTTGAATAAAATCAAAGAAAAGGTAAAATATGTCTTTAAGAAATGTGTCTTTTAATCATCATATATTCAATTTCTTCTCATGAACCATAGCATACAATAATTAACAGATTAATAATATATATAGATCTAAATGTTATGAAAATAATATCCGAGCTAAACTTTGCGTTATTTCGCTACGTGCATTCGAACGAGTAGTGTGGCGTACCTACATATAAGACACGTGTTCGGACTGACAACAAAACATTCTCTGTTAAGATTTTCAGGGTAAACGAAAGAACAGCCGACTCAAACAATAAATCATTAAAAGGAACATATTTGCACAAGGGCTTAAATGTATAAAAACCTTTTATTTTTATTCTGCTTAATTACTTTAAACAAATGTGTAGAGAATCTTATAAAGCGTTTATACAAGTGCATGCGTAAATGATTGAGACAGTCGTGCGGTACCAAAGCGAATACGGTATCGATTCAAACCGACGTCGAACGTTGGCGGAATCGAGAACGCGGTTAAGAATTTGTAAGGGCGATATATAGGTACATAATTAGTAGAACGGAAGCCGGGTAGTTAGAGTGAGGGGCGGGATGTCGTCGTAACGATAAATCATAAGTGTGCAAGAGTCGCTGGGCGGACTGTGGGCGGAGCGAGTGATTTTTAAACGGTTTTTTGAGTTTCACAACGGCCAATGCCCGAGTTCATTCGGGCATCCTTTTTCGGTATCTCGTCAACGTGGCGACACTTTTTCGTTAATTAGGAGAACCATCATTAAGGATAATATTACGGACATGCGGGTTAAAACGCTAGCGACGTTGTGATATGATTGCTGACGTTTCTAAGTTATTTCAGAGACTTGTTCTGTGGCATGCGTCGGAAGGTTCTGAATAGATTTGTCATGTTTGAGTGAAATGTTGGAACACGATGTTAATTTATCGCCTTCGCATCTATTGTCACCCTACAGTTAGGTACTAATTAATATCCCCGCGGTCGCTACCACCGGCATGCCTCGAGTTTCAGCCAGTATTTGTGCTGCACGTTTGTTTTTGTGCCGTATCCTTCCTATTGTTCTCTGTCGTATCACAACATAGTTTACTTAATTCGTTCTCGCTGCCACATAAGCTCTGAATACTGATTGCTGTCCTGGCATACAATAAAAATTGTATTACTATTATATCTACTGTAGTCAACGATTTTTTAAAATTTGATCACTGTAAATAAGTTGTATCTGCAAATATACGTATGTAAACAAAAATGTTGTATGAAAACCGGACGACGCAGTTCTCGGAGTTATTCACCTGTTAACATTTAGTCGTTGTCAGACTCGCTAACAACCAGTCTCCTTCTAGAATCAACTGTGAAATATTCTTTACGTATTTCGGTCGTGCGCGTTGGTGACCCTTAGAACTACAAATTACTATTGGCGGTGGATACTATTTACCACAAAGTCGCTTGTGTGCTCGATTTATGCATTATATTTATTTTTATTTATTACTCATTAAGACGTGTGATTGGATGATTATTAACAATGATTGAAATTGTTGGCAAAATCACTACCGTTTACTCAATAAATATGTTATTCGGGCATTGTATTTACATGCTTTTATAAAAGGAATGTGGATTTACTCTACTAACACTTTTTAAAGTTAAATTGAAAATTATAAATTATGTTTCGGTGAAGGAAAACATCGTGACCTTCATGAACCTGAGATTTCTTGAAAAGGACATTAAAGATATGTGAAGTAGAGATGTTGTGGATATGACATTTCGGATCTGGATACGGATACGGATATATGAATAATATTTTACCGGTTTCGGTTACGGCTACGGATATGAAATTATTTCGGAGTTCCCGATTGTTTCTGATGATTTCGGTTACGGATATTACTTGATTTAAGATTTGTTGAAAACATTATAATGTTTTTTACAAGGTAACAGTTTAACTTTATTTCTAGGTATTATTTGGTTATAAAATCATGGAAATAAACGCAAGCCTTGAAAAGTAAATAATAAAAACTGTCTAAAGATAAGAGCGATGCGGCTAGTGTATGGGCTGCTCTAGCGAAAGTGTCATAACGTGTTTTATTAACACACAGCCCCTATCCGAAATTATTCGAATCTTTCTTATCGGATTCGGTTACGGTTACGGAACTTCATAATATCCCTGATGTGAAGCCTGAAAAAGCACTCGGTCAGAATGACGGACTTTGTAGTCGGCGGAGAAGGAACGCAGCAATTCATCATAACAATCTATAGTCTCACATATCACCTTCACATATATAGAAACACAGCCATGTCATTAAAACGTAAACATTAAATTTTATTTTAACCACTAACCGCTCAATGCGGGTTACGGGTCTGACTAATACGACATTGAGAAGATATAGTCTGCACTCCACCACAGTACTTCAATTTGGATTAGTGAACTGGTCAATCCAAGTGTCGGAAGTTCTTACGTCGCTCGAAGGCCTCCGATATAGTTCAATTACTGTTATCTTTGATAACAATCTAGAACGACGGCTTAACGTGCATTCCGAAATTAAGTCGCTTAAATCGGTTTGTTAATGACACAAACCGTCGGACGCTTACTAATTACCACTTATTAACATAGTCCAGTTAAGCTGAAAGTTTAACTCCTGTGATCCGTGAAACTGAGTAACTGTTTCAGTATTCAAAGGAAACTCATGTTTATATCTGTATTCTGCAAACATTTAAAGCCAAACAATCCTGTCGTAAAACTAAAGTGAGGTCGTAGCTCTGTAGGTATTTCCTTTGGATAGAAGCTTTACATAACTCACTAATTCATTAGAGATATACGAAGCTACGGAACGCCTTATGGTAAATGGTTCTGTTGTCTATGGGCATTCGTTTCACCAAACACATCACCACCGACGTATTGCTTAACTGAAGTATGGCGCTTTTTAACTGGCTCTTTGACCTTGTAACAACTCGTTAAAAGAGTTCTCGATTGAGACGGAGTGTGATGGCCGGGCAAGTAAATATCACGAACCTTGCACGAGCACCGTTTCAATTAAATTGAGTCGTATAGAGCCTGGTGAATTCCAAGAGCAAGGACCAGGTACTATTGCCTTGTCAGCTTTTCAGAAAAGTGCACGAAAGGAGATTGCTTTTGATTCAAAGATTGATGAAGTCGGTACACTCGCTGCTCACGAAATTAAGTAAATGAAATAATATTATAAATAATAATAATAAAAATAAAAAATTAAATAATAATTATATTAATAATAATTAATTAATTATTATAATGGTTTTCGGTTAAGCCTCGTTTCGGTAGTTAATTTGAAACGAGACTCGATATGAATAGCTATGTAACAGTATTTATTATGATATTCAATAGTAAAGTATAAAATTGATTTTATCCTAAGGATGTAAAACATTATTGTTATTCAGTAAATCATAGACAGATAAAAAGAAAGAGGATAGAAAGAACAATAACAACTGATCACCTCAGGGGCGTTACTACATATGTAAATAATATTTATACGAGATAAGAATTCAAAACCAGTTTCTTCTCACAGCTCGGTTCTAACAAGAATTTTTGACTTACCCAAAAATAAATACTGTTTAGGAAACACGAGAAAGGTAACGTCGTTATATTATAAAAAAAACCGGTTGGCTCGATTTGATCTTTAAATGAAGTGGTTAAGGATGGTTTTCGGTTAAGCCTCGTTTCGGTAGTTAATTTGAAACGAGACTCGATATGAATAGCTATGTAACAGTATTTATTATGACATTCAATAGTAAAGTATAAAATTGATTTTATCCGGGCTTAGCGAAGAGCGTGCATTGAATTATATACAAGTGCGTATGTAAGTAAAATAATTATATTCACAATGTTAATTTAAGCTTAAATTCTCGAAGATATATCTTAGTATCTCAATGGCATCCACTTTATTTTATCACAAAGTGACAGTAGGTAGAACATGGTTTATAAATATGAACTAGAATGCGAGATACTCGGTATTTATTGATAATTAAGTATTTGTAGTACCTAGTAGTAATGAATATTAGAAGCAGTACTCTACGAGTATATTAATAATAATACGGTAATGTAGCAAAGTCTAAATATTTTTTAATGTATGTAGGTTTTACTACGTTATTATTAGGTATTAAGTAAAGGTACTTACTACTAGGAAAAGATTTTATGTCATCTAAAACAAAAAGATTACCTCATCATTCATGATTGCAGATTTTATCGCAATAGGTATTCAGTTATCTGGTTAGATCAAACTACATTTATTATTGATGTTGAATGATCAATCCTTATAAAGGCGTATTAAATTTCAATAGAGAAGAAAAGACAATCATAGTTTATCAACGACCTGCATGTGGTATTTTTAATAAGATTATTCAAGAAAACGAACAAAAACTTCAAGTTTCTTTCAAGATCTGGTGCGAAATGAACAATTTGCAATTAAGTTTCATGACAACGCACCAAACAGCACTTTGTCCACAAGTTTACGACAGCAACTAGCTTCGATAAGCTTGCTCTTTATTTGTCCTATGTCTCTTTGAGTAATCGGCCAGATACTCGCTATCTCGCTCCGCACTAAAAGTGATTTTTATAGCCTGCACAAAGGCTCATGGATGTACATCTTTGCGATAAAGAAATAGTAAAATCTTAATTCCGTTTCCAAGGGGCATTACAGAATCGCGTTAATTTATAACTAACTTGTGACTACAGAATAACCTCCAGTTATTCATGATCAGCCTTTGCACGGTTTTTTAAAGTATTTTATTTCTTAACAGTTCAAGAGTATCGCATAAAATACAAATTAATATATAATCAGTTAAACAATGAAGTAATTCAGGATGAAGATATCAGTAAAAAGAAGCATCCATTGTATGTTAATACCTATTCCGTTTTATGTACTGCGAATTCTATTTATGATCCCGAACTAGGATAGACTGAACCAAGATGAGCGTTTGTTATGACATGTTAGATATTTTTGATAGTAATGAATAATGGTGCAAAGTTACCACACGCGGATTGGTTATTATACCTTTGAATGTTTATTTAATTAAAATGTCATAAACAAATAAGTTTAACAAACTAATTAAATAGTTTTAATATAGGAAGAATGGATCACCGAGCCAGAAAAAAATATATGTCCAATAAATCACATAAGTCTCAAGCAACACAAATGCCATAATTCAAATGTCATTTTATGCGTACATTTCGCTGGAGCACTGAAATGCGGGTTATTTTAGTGGACGGTGGACAATAGAGCGAGTACGGAGCAACAGCGGTGCCACGAGGCGCGTACGGAGAAAAAAAGAGAAAAGACTCAATAGTCCTCGACTGCCCACACGCCTGCCTATGGCCACTCAATCGTTCGTATTCCACTGGCAACGCACAAAAACTCAAGGAGACGAAACTGGGTGTTATTGTAGAAATAGTTTACATTCATTTTTTACTAGTTTTTTACACTTACACGTTATTTATTTCTTCTCGCCGTCAAGTCTTTTAAACGATTGTGTGCAGTTGAAATAGCAAAAATACCTACAGGCAGAGTTTCCACTCAATAAAAGTTAAATACTTGCTACTTCAAGTTCTGCAAATTTTCATCAACTTAGTAATATTGAAACGAGCTGTTTCGATTTTCTTTCTCACATAAGTTGCATAAGTAACATCTAGATTATAGTTAACTCTATAGAATTTACTATTTGTAAATGTATTATTCGTTTACACCATTAAATACCAGAATGCTGTCTTTGAAATTGAACATTTTAGTCGTGGCCATCTCAACACTTTTTTGTCCTACTTCTTAGCTCGAGCGATGACACAGCGCTAAATCTTGAGAGATACTTTGATTCTATAAGAGTTAACGTTAAGTTGAGGCCTGCTAACGAGTAACAATTGACATGAACATTTTTAAGTGTATAAATATTTTTACGAGCTCCACCACCTTATTGTTATTTCTTTCGTTTAAATAATTAAAGTCGACGTGTATGTAGGCGTTCGAGTATTATTTAAATCAATATAATGCTCTTATACACGGAATTGATTGATTACTAGACCGTGACATCAACATCTTATTGAACTTGCAAAGATTTTATTATGATAACAGTACGTTGCAATGTCTCGTTGCTTGTTATCGAAATTGAAACAACCTAAAATATTGCAGTTTGTACTGACCAACTATAACAACTTTACATGGCGTAGAACCAAATATGATAAAAATGGAATGTCATGTTGATTCTATGGCCTCTTTAAAAATTCCAACGGTTGACATGAATACACAAATTCTAAGGAAACGCCTACACTAATATTATTACTGTTTCCACATTCAATTCAAATAAGCTTTAAGGATGGACACGACCCTTTGTATTATGTTACAAGCTATTAACATAATCATTTCTATTTTACGGCTACAATTAAGCCTATTTACTTTACAGTAACTTTAACCAGTTGCTATACTTTGAATGTATGAATGTAAGATGGAATAGGCACATAAAACCAAACCTTTCAAATAAAATTTAGTTTATAACCCTATATATTAACACAAGATAGCTTATATCTTGGATTAATACATTTAAAAAAAATATTAAACAGAATGGGTGATTTAACACAAGATACCTCATATCTTGAGTTAATACATATAAAAAAAATATTAAACAGAATGGCTGATTTTTATTGGAGCTCTTGGTAATTAGTCTACCTGCCAACCTAAGGGTCCTAGGTTCGAATCCAGCCCGAGGCAGACATTTATGTGATATATAACTATTTATTTCTTGGTCTTACTTATCTGTTATTTATTAATTTTGCCATTTACCAATGCAATTTTCAACATAAGAAATCGAATAGTTGTGAATATGTATTAGATTTTTTGTAATCAAAGATTAATCTTACACATATTTTTTATTTACTATTTCATATTACAACACCGTACAAATTCATTTTTGACAACCATATTGTTCCAGAAACACAGTTTATACATAGCATAAACCACGAGCACAATGTCTAAAGTATTCCATTTTCTGTCTGAACAATGCATAGCCTACACGACATTCGACTCAATGCCTTTCAAGTCAGATTAAGTTAGGAAAGGCTCGTTATTAATAACAGCCAATAACTTAACCGCGACTTGAAATATCGAACTTACTTTTGCTTAAGCGACAGTCATATATTATCTGACCTAAGAATGTTTTTCCGGATCGAGAGGCTTTTGTCAATGGCTCACATACAGGATTTATTTTCAAGCCCCACGACGTATTATTTATACGTAGTACACATGTACAAATAGATATCATTAACAGAACATAATAGTTTTTTTGGAAGGTGAGGGTATTTATTAAATTTAATGTTGTAACATGTTATTATAAGGGTTTTATTGATTTTTACTGAGCATTGTACATATTTAACTATGAGGACAGTAGATTATTTGTATTAATTTATGGAGACAATCTACTGCATTTAAATTGACAAATAATATTCTTTATAGTTAAGTCACAGGGTTAAGTCACATAATAGATTTTCATTTTTTATACCTAATATATTTTTGGTTTTGGATTTCAGATGATGTAAAAATATAATTTTATATCTCTACAATGCAAGCTATTTTATTGTTTTTAATTTTATTATAATACATAAATATTTATTACATAATTATTTATCTATTTTTGAAAACTGTAAATATTCTTCTTGTCGATGTACGTCGTAAATTTATATACATATAACGCGTGGAATAAGTACTTCCATTATTTATTTACTATTCTTGGGATTTTCTGATTTCAATTTGAATTTATATTTCCGAATGAATCGACAATGCCATCAAAATTTTTTTTATTAATTCATTCTAATCGACCAAATGTGGTCATTCGTCTTGAGTTTTGTTTCCACACGTGGGACGCCCTTCACACAAGTTAAGACGGTATGGACCCTATCGCCATTAAAATATTTTGTAAATTATCGGAAACACTCATTCATGTTACCTAACGTTGAGTAGAGGAAATCGCATAATATATATTTTATACTAATAGTAGGAAACTCGCGGAAGAAATAAATTTGCAAAACATTTTTGTATATAGTACTTACTTATTGTGATTTCAAAATTGTATAAGCATATATATGACTTATTCAAAATATTTACGTTTTAATATTCAAGTTTCTAAATATTATAGTGGATAATATATTTTTGTTTATTTCCCCCTATATAAAGTTTATAACAATTTACTCTACCCGACGTAAATTGTAAAATAAAATCAAACAGGTTAAGATCTTATAAGTCAATTTGTCGTTCGAGTGTGAAAACCTTGGACTAGTCAAACGATCCGATTTATCTTTACAACAAACGCTAAGTAGATAAATATATTTATGGCACGGCAACATATCGTCCAGAGGTTGTTACCACCTTTATCTCTACTTTGGCTTAATGCCCTGCACGGCTGTGGAAAACATCTTAAAAGGTTCGCTCATCCCTCGAGCAACGAAAGCTCATATTGTGAAGGTTTAATGTTTAGTTTTATTTTTTACTTAGAGGTACAACTCACTACCGCTTTTTTGGCTGATTTTCAACTGTACTTTAGCTGGCTTTTGTCCACTGTTGATTATTAAGCTATGCCTGCATTACACTACGGTAAGTGATAAAATAAGATTTATATAGAGGAGTTTGCAGTTACTTGAGTACTTTTGCTCGCCGGGTAATTTTATAGCATACATATCACATATTTAGCAGTTAGCCGATCCTGTTGTTTAAAAATATTTTTCTGGTGTAGTCAATGGACTAACTTAACACGAGACCATGTTAAAATCATGTTAAATTAACTTAAAATTCTTGTTTAACGCCTTCTAAAACTGCAATAAAAAACAAACGTAATAAATTTAAATTAAATATAAAAAATGGAAACATGATTAAACAATTTGTTTATTTCAAATAACTTTTATTAAAATTACTAAATATAAAGCAAAATACTCGTAAATGTTGAAAATATTATCGAATACAATACAGAAAATAAAACTTAACTTACAAAGGCTTTCCCATATATATATAACAACTACTTAAGACATTAAAAACTTAAAAATGTACTTAAATATATATTTCAATATTTAATCACATAGGATTTATTTAAATAGATGCTAAAATAATATGCAATAAATAACATATAAGATTGTAAAATTTCTTTAAATCGAACTCGAATATCTTTACACTTGCTGAATGATTAAGAGAGGAATCGCCTTACCAATATACTCGTATATGATGATACAAGTTAACAAAGACTCAGGGGTTCGAACTGTTTGGTTTTCAGTAGTTATTGATATCGTGTAAATATAACAACAATTAGTTGTGAACAAACATCAGGATACTTGCAACAGGATAGTTTAAGTAAAAACAAATACAATTTGCGTGGAACTCGTTAAAATGGATACGTTACATATTGGTTTCACACTTATCTTCTTATTTACATATACGCAGTCTTAAATAAATGTGATATGAACTTCTCAGCGCATAAAATAAAATCAAAATCCGTGATTGAAGTAAAGATGACAATAGATTTTTGTTTCAAAACTCTGATATGCACCCTTTTCATTAATTTATCAATAGGTGTAATACAAAAATAAAATTCAATATAAATATTAAGTAACAAAATAACAATATGTTTGAGTACTTGTTATCAATCAAACTACAATCAAATCATGAAATTTTAAATTTTCATCTAATTTGGTTATTGTGATCATTAGTCAATATTTAAGTAGCTAGATTTCATAAAATATATAGAACGATCCAGATATGGATGCAGTTTATAAGTAGCCAGAACTATAAAAATGCGCATACAATATCTATCCGTAATCAAAGTATTAATATTTTAATATAGCATTGCTTATTTCAAATGTTCACCTTTGTTCTAAAGATGAAATACGAAACAAAGTTTATGGACATACAAGTTCCAGAATTAACCATGGAAATAGCAGTTAGCAGAAACCATCATAAGATACATTTATAATACGGTAGTCGTGTTAATATTGGAAATCAAAAACGGTATTGTGAAGGGCATTTGCCAATAATATTTAATGACTTATGTACCAATAATTCGATCATTGTATCTGTATATTGATTTAGAGATTATGATATTGGCGCCGAATCGTAATTTGAATAGTGTTGTGTGATTGGCGGGCGCCGGCTGCGCAGGCGCATGCGTATTTAGGTCGCCGTGTGGGCCGCGAATCTAGACACTGCTCAAGTTTGGTTTACAATATAATACTAGAATGTGTGTTTACAATACGTAAGTTAATACAGTTATAGTTTATGTTATTTCAATGTTCGTTGTGTACGGTTAGCGGCAAATATGTTGACAGCCAATGTGGTGTAGTTTGTAATTAAGAAATAATTTTATTTCGTTACTTATAAAAGAACTTTCTGTAATTGTATGGAAAAAGAATCAGAATACATATCGAGGTTGTATTAAAAACCAACGATGGTAATTTGCAAACATTAAGACCATCATGACGATAGTTAATTTTATTTATAATATTTAACAAACAGTTACATCCAATTTCAAATTCGGAATTAATCATTAAAGCAGCATTAATTAAAGTAAAATTTGAATGAAATAAAATGAAATTAACAGTACAGTAATAATAATAATACCTGTGAAATGATTAAAATATAATCAAATAAAAAAAATATAAGTTTTTGTAGTAACCAGAATGTACTCTTAATAAATAATGGTATTGTTTTCTTTCTATTATACCTATTTCGAGACCTCTATTTCTGGTACTTTAGCCTTGTTAAGGCATAGGTGCACTCGTATGTGTTAGTTAGCTTGACACTTTAATGTTAACCACATCAAGGTCGATAAAATTGAATATAGTTGATAGTAACAGGCGTTATTTTGTGAAAATTCATTGTTATTAAATTAGTATTAATTTACTTTGCAACAATCCGCAAGCACAATAGATTATGGTATATACATACTTCTATACATGCATAGAATCTCCCTCCCCCCTACAAAGGAAAACATGCAATTATGATAAATACAAGTATATACCAACACACATACTGTTACCAACACGTGTTTCGCTCCGAAACAGAGCATCTTCATGGTGAGGAGATTTTACGAGTGTTAACCGCAAAGTGCACTTTGTATATACCATCATACATTGTGCTTGCGAATTGTTGCAAAGTAAATTAATATTAATTTAATAAAATTTAATATGTTTCTTATACAAAATACCAATATATTTTAAAAACATACAAATTTCCTATGAAATGAAATTCTCGTTTATAGCATAAATTGGCGAGAATATTAGTGTTAATTTTAAACATAAACGTAACGAAAGTTCGAAAATGCCACTTCACGTGTTTGATCAAAGTTTTTAAATAATTTTTATTATAGCGGGACCATAAAAACTAAAGTTAAAGGAATTCTGGAAAAACGCAAGCGACTGAAATAATCATAGGAGGTCCGAGTACAATAGAGCTTGCTCGTCTCAGCTTGGAGGGCACGTATGCTCGTAAATACGACGCCCCTTATTATTAGCAGCTATTGTTCGGAATTGTACTTGTACAGTCAAAGACAGACGCGATCATTCGAGTTAATTAACAAGATGAATCCATTCAAATGGATAACGTTAACTTTAAAGTTAATTTTTGGCCGTATTGGGGCGACATAGAATGCTCCCCCGCCAATCGTATGCTGGCAGAACAGGGAATCGTAAGAGGCGACAGAAGCCACTCAATAATATTATTAAAGGTATCTTTCCGTGAAGCCTGCCTAGTTAGTTACCACCCTCCTGCTTGAATCAGCTGCATAACGACTCGTCTCGGCTAGGGGCTTGGTAGCCAGTACTTTCTTTCTTCTCATTTTCTGGCCGACAACGCATCAGTGATGCATTTGGTCTTGCTGATATCCATGGGCGATGGAGATCACTTACCATCAGGTGGTTCGTCTGCTCGTTTGTTGGCTACTACTAACATTAAAAAAAGTAAGTTTTTTATTTATAAAAGGTAATAGCTTATCTATCATTAGACATAGCAATGACGCCTAGAATCGTGTGGCAAGTCGCTGCGATCTGTACCACACATTTAAATCTCGATGGTACTCAGTTGTAGAGTGCTGTTTTGTGTTACTAGCTGCTACCCTCGTCCTAAAATTATCCGGTAAGGTTTTAACTTGTTTTGGTTGTAGGACCAGGATTAGTTTTTAACGAATACCATCTAGTCATTTGTCAGCTATTGATAGGAAACAAAGTGTCGAATGATATTAATACATGGTTTCAAATCATTAAGGGTCTATTGCAGGACATAAGTCTTTCTCGTAACAGAGGAGGCCAAGAATTTCTATACTACCCTGCTCCAATGTTAATTAGTCAACTCGAGTGCCATAAATTCACGACATGACTTAACGAATTTTGGTTATCGATAATAATCAAGCTTAGCGGTTTATATCAAAGTATATATTTTATAAGCAGCTACGGACAGTACATTTCCAAAGAAACTTGCTATTTATTTTTCAAATGTCTCTTTATGCTGTTGACTGTACTTCTAGTTTGTGTCGGATATCCGACACTCACAGCTTTAATATGCAGTCCTGGTCCGCGCATTGCACAATTCAATCCTAAATAAACGCTATACGGACATAATTAGCTACGGCGCTGATGAATTGATGATATTAAATTTAAATTTATGATGATGGCTTAATTAATAAATGTAATTCTTCCACACTTTCTTAAAATATATGTATGTACTTGATCAGTATCAAAATTATTAGGTAATAATAAACGGTATAAATAATTATAATAATAAACGGTATCTTTAATAATATATTTTATCTCAGGTAGGCGAAGGCTGACTCGATGCCGAAATTTGAATCATTCATCTTATAATCTGACAAGTTCTATTGTGGTTGACCACGGGTGTAGGTTTAGTGAGAGGTTTTTGTATGAAATGGTTGGGATTTTGTTTAAATGACTCAAATATGTGTATGCTTGTAGTTAGTATTTTATACGTGAATTTCAATACTTGTTTAAAGGTTCTTAAGAATTTTAAAACGATTAAATGTAAAATATAAAACGATTTACGAAAATAATGTGTTAGATTGTTTTTGAGGAAATAATGATTATACCAGTAAGCCGTACTCGTTTCGTTTCAGAAAACCTACTCCTTACAGTTATAAATATCATCCGCATTGATTTAGAATATATTTTCCTACTTCGTGAATTAGTTACATATTAATTAACCGCAACAGCTGCAGCTACAAAATCAAAATTGTATGTACAGTACCTTTTAACTCAACGTTCACATTCACACTCTTATTTCCTATCCCGCGGGAACAGATCTATTTCCTGAAATAAAAAATATTCTATACTATAACCCATATTACAAACTACTAAAATGCCAAGTATTATCCAAATTTCTTCAGTGGCTTTAGTATTATTCGTGGCCAGGCAAATAGACAAAAAATCTCCAAAAAAGTATGTTTTGGCCTCGTCGGTCCAGACTCGACCCCGTTACAATTTTATTATTGGTACTTAATAATAATATTCCTTATCTTTATTTCCAAAAACCCTTTTTAGTTATAAAACTGTTGGGACATATTCCTTACTAGTCGTGGAATTTCTGAATGGCTTCATCGAACTAAAGTAATACCAATACAATTAATATCTTTTGTTAAGACGTTTAATATCTAAAAATTTGTGATGTTATTATTAGATATAATTGGTATATAATGTTTATCCGTTAGTGCTTCTGTTAGAAGTCGTGTAATTTCTGAAAGACTTGATCGATTTAGGTAATAAAAAAATGAGGTATTTTGTCGGGGACGTGATTTTAATGACGTTAGGATCCGATATGCGATATACTATGACAGATAGCGCTATAATTTACTAAAAATTGTATATTTATGAACCGTTTTATTATTTAAAACAATTTGATAATAATAATATCACAGTCAAATCAAAAAAAATATCATGGTAGGCATAAATCGGGAGAACATATTTTAACAAATTTCATAAAAATCTCGGAAATGTGGCTAATTCCCGAAACGCAGCTTCGAACAACGTAACTATCATAACAAAGATATATTATTTAATTTAAACTCGCGCACTTATTGCAGTAAATTAGATGTAACGAAACAAAAAATGATTAATTATGACACTTTGATATTGTTCCATCCAAGACATACTACGATTTCCGTACAACTTATTTACATATTTCAAATCGAGCGCGGTTTCCATTAAAGAGCACTCAATTAGAAGACAGACGCGCGAGCAATAAGACCGACATTTTAACATCGATCCATCAGAGTGGGCGCAGATAACCGCATGCTACCTGACACACAGATAAGTAAAGCGAACCTCGTAAAAAACTCTGGACAGTTCATTCCAGTGAGTCCGATATGAGCTCTCTAGTATTTTTTATCGTACAGAAATAGCGAGGCTTGCGACGGTCCGAATACTTCTTGAGTCGATATGTGTGCATACATATTACGTGGAGTAAATTATGAATATCATTTCATCATTACTATAATTAATAGCTGACCTGCCAAGAAGCTTGGGTTTGCTTTGAAAATGAGGGTGATTAAAGCCATAATCCACAACGCTGGAAAAACGAAACTTGCCAGACTTCATAGATGTTCTTAACTTGTGACGATGCGTCCTATGTATATTATGAAATGCACCTTCTTCTTAATTTTTAGTTCCTCGCTAAAGAAACTTGAACTGTAGCTGTTTGTAACAGATTTGATTTATTTATACAAATATAAATTATAAAATATAGATGTTAATGATGTATCAATATATAAATATCAAGATTTTTTTTACAATAGTTAATGCTTGACAACAATCTCATCTGCTGGTAAGTAGTGACGAGGTCTAAGTTGTTGAATGTATTAACTTATAAAAAATATTATAATATATACGCTTGATAACTTCAAATACAGTCATTTCAGTTAAACGTATTTCTAACGAGTAGCTACCAGGTTTTTCATGAAATAAAAGTATTTTTTGTGTTTTATAGTATATGGAACGGATACGTTCCGTTTTTCTTTTTAACAGTAATTACCTACGGTGAACATTAAGGTTTTGCTGGCGCGCGCATATAAATCGGGTGTTTCATGAAATATCGAGATGCAGCCGTAGGCTACGCAACACGAATGCGTCGCCGCCCTTATCTCAGTCGATACGATTTTATTCGATATTCCATTTTTCTTTTTAGACTTTTATGAATCGGGTGTTCGGAGTATACAGATAACTCTAAATTGACTTTCATTTTACGTTTCTAAACGATTACACACTCACACCCACACAGAGTGCTTCATTGTATTGTAGGTAGCAACGATACACACAATAAAGCGACAAATAAATGCGACCCGTCCCAAAACTTACTTTAGTTTAAAAGAAAAGACATCATGAATGACCAAAGTCCAAGACAAAAATTATTCAGACACATAAACCTACCTTGGAAGATAACCGAATCCAAAAACCTCGCTCGACAACTTTAACCATTGCCAACCAAGGCGTAGTAGACCAGCGTGGTTTACAGCGTTTAAACCATACTTATGAAGATAACCCGTGCCCTATCATTCATTGGTTAAAGCCAACAATATATGTAAATAACCAGCATGTAACGTAAATTAAGCGTAAAATAAAGTTTGCGTTTAATATTAATTCGTGTCGTAACTGAAAGCCGTATATTTCCGAAAAAAAAAGCAATAAACCGGTCGGAAGCCAGGTTCTCACAGCGAACGGCTACTTCATAACTGGCTACTTTATGCTATTGTAATGATCTAGGAGCTGCCACTGCATACAAAAACACTGGCATTGTCTCTTGGCTTCTTACCGTATAAAGAATATTATTTTATCACTTCGCAAGTCCCATTCGACAATTCAATGAAAAAAGAAAGATACGTCTTCTAAATAACATTCGTTTCATAAATATAATGCGTCTTTTTTATTTATTGTCTATCGGCAATGTTCGTAATACGATGACAATAAATAAGTAATAGATAACCAAAACATTGAAAAGGATGTGTGCTAAAAGACTTAATAAGTATATAGTTGAATATTGCCATAATGAAAAATAACATAATAATTAATTATTATTAAATGTTTTATTAATTATAATTTCTCTATTTCTCTCTCTATTCTCTGTAACGATAAATATATATTTACCATAGTGTATTTCATATGTGTATGAAGTTTTCTATATGATCATAAAATCACATCAAAAAGTTATTACTATTAAATTACTATTAAAAATTACTATTAAAAATAAAAGTGCAAATACCCCTTCTATACTGTGGATACTTTACGGTATTACTGTCCAAAACCAATCGTACTTACAAGTACTTTTTAAATATAATTTGGTTATTTAATTAATGAGTATAAAAAATGGAGACGCTGCTTAAAAATTCTTGTTGTGTACACAGTTTTCGAAAAAGTTTCACAGGCGAATTATTATATAATGACTTACAACGAGCCGCATAAAACATGCATAAAATATAACTTATTCCTATGGTATTACGTCACTTTTTAGAATGCAGTCTGTCGCATCAACGTTCGGAATTTATTCAACGTATCAGTACAAAACTTTTAAAAATATCATGTTTGTTGCTCGAGGGTTGAGGGTACGATCAATTAAGTTTATGATATGTATTTTTATTATTTTATGTTAATGCACAAATTGTGCGATTATTCGGAATGATTACATATTTTAGTAGAAGCTCTACCTGTTATATACTAGGTATTTCACATGGAATTGAAAGAAACTGCAAGATTAATCACATGTTCTTCATAATATTGTATACTGTATTGGGCACCTTATATGTATTGTTTTAACAACACTGTTGAGTTTGTCTAAACTTTACCTTAAAAAGGGAATTCCAACTAAACTATAACTTTATTTATTTATATTATAATGCTAACTTGTCCCCGTTACCCTTCGGTAATGATAACATGCTTACCTTCACAAATAGCAACCTCATTTGATACAGTTTTTAGTTGTTTTTTATTATATATTTTATAAATTGTCATGTGTACTCCATTGACTTAGCCTTTCTCTTACAGCATAATATTTATCGTTCAAAGGCACATGAAAATCGTCAATAATTTTGCATATTATTCTGTTCAAAAAACAGATAGACAAAGACATGTTAATATCTTTTATGTTATTAAAAAAATCTTAATATTTTCCTATATTACTTTAATAATGCTGATATCACATAGACTATAGCGCCATCTATCGGATTAAGATCCGATTCCGATGGTGGTAAATTATGAATTGTTGTCTTGATAAAATGAATTATGATTGCATTAATATGGGTATCACAATTAGTCAAGTCATTCAGAAGTTATAGGATCTGCAACAGATGCATATGTGATAAATTATGTACCAACTATATAAGTTATAAATTAATGTAAAGAATAATAATGATTAATTAGCACATTATTATCTCTTATAGTGTCTATCAAGAACTGAGTAAAAAAAAACCAGATCCACTCTATAATAGAGGCTTAACGAATGTCCTTGTTCTATGACAACTGTTCTCGCGCGACGGCAGGCGAGCGCGACGTAGCCCGGTTCATTGCTTCATATAAAAGACTTCAACGCCTTGTTTGTCTAAAAATAATGATTTTCAAAGTTGGTTTATAATAATATTTGTGTTTGTGCATTACTGTAAAATGTTATATTGGTACCTAACAATCAACTAACATGTATTTTTACCTTTTGTTAAACTAATTATTTTTTTAGTTCATTCTGAGTTAGTTTAACACAGTGTTTTATATATTAAAGCTTGCTTTAATGTTTTGCTCATTACCATATACAATAATATTGCAATGAAACTTGAATAACTTCTTTTTTTATGTTAATAGCCGACAAACGAGCAGACGAGCCACCTGATGGTAAGTGGTCACCGTCGCCCATGGACATCGGCAAGACCAAAAGTATCACTGATGCGTTGTCGGCCAGGAAATGAGAAGGTTAGAAAGCGAGTACTGGCTCTCAATCCCCCAGCCGGAACACGGCGAGTCGTATGGCGGCTGACTCAAGCAAGAGGGTGGTAAGTAGCCAGGCAGGCTTCACAAAGGATAATAATACCAGTAATAATATTAATGACTTAATAATAATACTGATAATATAATCTTTACGCGAAGCCCTACCACCAAGCAGGCTGGCTTCTGTCGCCTCTTACGACACTCTGTTCTGCCAGCATGGGATTGGGGGAATTATTCTAAGCCGCCTTAATACTGCTGAATAATCAATACAGTGGATATCGAAGCGTGCTCTCATGCTCTATGCTCATAATAAAGTATAAACATTTTTGTGATATTTAAATACGCTGACGTGAAAGTTTAAATACGAACACCAAAATTGAGTAACTTGGAGTCTGTATCAAAAATAAAGAAAACATTTATGATGCGTTATGTCGGCGTTTGTTGTCGTGTCATAACTTGTCGCGGCAAGGTTCGTTACACGTCGGTAACGCTACACGACAAGCAACCGGACACTTCGTTTCGTGTTGCTTGCGTGTGGCGTCCACGGATGTGGTGATTTTTCCCAACCGTCCCTCAAAATGTTCCTGAAACTACTTTTATATTACCTATGTCCTAATTGCGTTGCTATAACTAAGGCTGGTAGGATGATAAAACCTCCTTATGTTGTTATTGCTCTGGTACCAACTGATCTGATTTTAAAAATTATGATAAATATGATTAGTTGCGTGGGTTCTTCCTTCAATTGTAACTTACATGTTACTTACACAAATGTTATTCAAAATTAAGGAAACTAGAACTGAAAGATACTAAGAAATATTATGATCCTTCACAATCAAATATTTTCACTGAACTCTTAACTCAATTAATAAAATATATAATTAAGAACAAGATTACCACATGTATAGCGTGTGTTTCGAAAACCTATTCTGTAAACGAAAGGCTGGTAGATAGTTAAAGCTTTTAAGATCTTATCAAGTATTTAAAAAGTACAAAAGTAATTAAAACCATTTTTATCCTTGTTAGACAAATAATAAGCATTTGTTTAGTGTATATTCAATTTGTTATGTAATGTACGTTTTAAAATTTTTGTTTTAATTTGCATGAATATAGAAATGTTGCAAAGTGCGTGATTATTTGTTACGATTCTTTTTTGTAAGAATCTTCATTTGGATAGCAACGTGAGGAGCACACGGGACGCAAGAAAAGCGAGCATGCTGTGCGTACAGATTAACACTTATAGTTGAGTAACAGAAGCTCGTACGAGCTCCACATACAAATACTGATCGAAGTAGTTCAAAACAAGTTTATTATCCTGTGCCGTAATGAACTAGAGTTAATAAAAACTATTAATTATTTTCACATGCTGATTTAACGGCATGAAAACTAATAATAACTCAATTACGTTTGTAGTGATAAATGAGTTAATAATAACAATATAATATTAAAGCTTTTTACAGGTAAAGTATATCAAAAAGGGTTCATTTCTGTTTACAAACTTCTGCCTATATGTCAGGCGGCATTGATTTATTCTATCATCAATCTGTATTAAATTCAATGTTTAGCAAATAACAAACCCTAATATATAAGAAACGCAAACTTAAATATGTTCTTTTAATTAATTCATGAGTGTTTAAGCATTAACTAGCACTTTTATAATTGTTGAGATTCGCTACAAAAATCAAATCGAAAGACTTAAAAATAACAAGGCATAACCACCTAATCGTATCGAGCTGCCCCCGTTCCTAAATCCACCATGCGGCGGAATGCCGGCGAACGAGTTTTCTATCCGTCCTTCTCTTCTCTACGGCATATCTCTGTCTGTCTTTGTCAGCCGCTTGTCATTTTCTATAAGTTTTTCTAACATTCTCCGCTCGCACCGCCCCGTCGGTTTCGACCTAACGCTTGGGTCTCCAACGATAACTTTTGTTTGTTCAACCTTGTGTGAGACATTTATGTTGTAACGCTTGGTTACGGCTGATTCGATATATATTTACCAAATTTGTAATAAAGCTCTATTACGATATCCCGATACTTAATTATCGTATTTAAAGTTAGACGTTTATGAAAACAATAATTATATATTGTGCCAATTCGTCCATTTTATTTTTCATTCCATTATTCATGTTACTCAGATTCCCATATTTTAGCCATGAAAAATAAAAATCAATTAAATTAGATAACAGTCTAGTCAATTAAGCACGAGAAAATTGAAATTGCTCATTGGACTTTGCTGAAATCTTAATCTTTGCTCTCTCCGCACTCCGTTTGCTTAATACTAACGACTTACAAATTAAAAGAGACCGAGACGTGTGCCAAAGGTAACTTTATGGGCTTCGCATGTCTTATATCAATAAATTATTAACTGCGCTCCTTGTTTGATTTAACATTCTTGTTCATTATTAGTCAAATCGAAATGGGCTTTATTTCTTACCTATATAGTTTAAAATCGTTTAGAATGTTCACGACAATTGTTGTTGAAATTTGATCTTTAGAACCTAGGCCCAACGCTTAATTTTGTATACGTGTTTATAAGCGTAAGCAGGTACAAATGGTAGCAAGCAAGTAGGTATTGAGCGTAAGCGGGTAGAGGCGAGAATCTTTAGTTTTAATTAATACGCTGAATCTAGGGACGGAGTACTTGCTATTTTCAATTAGGCCTCGGCGCCAGTAGCGTGTTTTGAGATATGTGATTTAATAGGATTCTGTAAGTATTCCCAATATAATGAACATAATTCCAAATACAAATTTAGCTTGAACCGAGGTCAGTGTCTGACAGGAGCAAATAATTTACAGTACCCACTTATACTCGTACAAGAGCCATGTGTTATGCAATTATTTTGCCTCATTAAATCAAGTGGTATTTGCAGGGGGCTAACTTTCCTCGAGAGATGTAGTTGAATGTGTAAGCAGTGGTGTCACGTGGTTTGAACGTAAGTCTCCCGGGGCTCCGGGTTCACATCCTCTACCTTTCATGATTTATATGTATTAGAGATGAGCTATCGCTTACTTCAATCAAAGAAAATATCGTGAGGAAACTTACAAACCTGAGAATGTTTATTATACTCTTAAATTTGTATGAGATCTCTCAATCCTTGGCCACCTAGATTGATTATCATTTCTATCCCTGGCCTGATATGGACTCAGCAGTGAAAAATTTAAGAGTGATTATAATGTAAGAAATTATATTGGGTATAAACGATTTTGACGATTCAAAACCATCTTACTCGTTTAGTCACATTGAGTACACATCTGTTTTTAATGTAACACACGAGCTTCGTTACAAACCAATTCATTACAGAGCCACGCCGTAATAAAATACTGTTCAAACTCGGGTGAAAATCACGTTCAGTTTACAATTCAATGTTTGCTTTTCAAACTGTGAGGTGAGAAATTCTAGGTTGGAACGCATCAAATCTATAAAGAGCTATGGATCAATGGTTTATTCATAGTGAATTGACTTTATATGTAGAAAATTGGTCTAAAAGTACGTTCTAAAGATACGTATAATTTTAAATGAGAAAGTACAATACGATACAAAGAAAAAAAAACAAAATATTTACATTTTTTTACTTTTTTTATTAACTTCCATACAATATTTTAATGTAAATTATACAAGAGGCAGTCAAATCGAAAATTAGCGATCTTTACTAGACAAACTATGGAAATACCAGACAAAATATGGTTATAAGTAAATGTGCACATATTACAATATATATTTTTAAACAAATTACGCACAGAAAAATAGGTAACGTATACACAAATTGAAGATAGATATAGGAGTATAGAATATCAGTAGCCAAATGCATTTATGACATAGACCTTAGATTGTAAACTTCAAATAGGGCGCCGGTATTGGTTACGGTTCTTGTAGGTAAACAAGAAAATCTGTTTATGCTATTAGAAAAATAAGACAGATTGCAGACGTAAAAAAAAACTGTAAATTTTGCCTATTTTTATAGCTATCTTTATGTAAAGTAAAGAAGGTGACATTGATTCAATATTTGTATTGCAAAATATAAAAATAAATTAAAGCTATAGATATTACCTAAAGGTTTCAATTACGTAAGTCTTTAGGAGAAAGTTTAAAGTTTTAAGTTTAAAGTTTAAGTTTTTAGTTGTTTATAGTAAATGTAAATAGTATTGATTTAAAAAATATGCTGAGTAGTTTCCTATGTCGTTTCTTCTTCTCGCTCTTGAAGCACCTTTTTGAAAAGGTTGTACGAGCAAAACCTGATGTGCGTATGAAGTATGAACAACAGCATAACATTCTTATGCTGTTGTTTGTATATGACAATCGGGTCCACGAACGTCTTAGCCCGCGACACATCAGTGATGCCTTTGATCTGACGATCATGTATGGGCGTCTGTGACCACTTACTATCCGGTGGCCCGACGGCTCGTTTGTTGGCTATTGACATAAGAATAATTGTAAACATTATATTCCCTGCGTTAACGTTTTTCATGTCATATAACTTACGCATTTACATTGAAACATAACATAAAATAGTTGTAAAATTTGTTTAGGAATCGTGATTCTACACCTCTTGAATTTTATTTTATATTATTTATTAATTATTTTAATCGGTGTAAGCTCAAAATACCACGAAATACCATATCTTCGACATCTCGCTAAGTTTGTAGAAGGCTCGTCAAATAACATAGAAATATTTATTACTTTTGAATTATCATTATTAATGTTAATCATATGTACATATTTAGTTGTATTGTAAATTCAAACCAAATAAATGGGGTCCGTAACCTTTAGATCAAGTGAAAAAAAGCTATAAACATTTTATTATATAGCATAACAAGTCTTTTCCCGTAATGATGGAATCAATAAATATACATGTACCAGTATTACGTATTTTATGTTTATAATACTATTCGTCAGCCGCCGTCGCTTCGCTTACACTTGCAAAAATAATTTTTACGCTATCAAATAGAGCACGCACCCAAACGTATTGCTACTAACTTTTATCAGGCGTATCACAAAAATCTGTAATAGTTGCAAAAAGCACTTAAAACTTTTACACTAAAATTTATCTCCAGCATTAAAAGTTAAGTAGATGTCGACCCATAATAACAGTTATAAATGATATCCAGGACCGTTTTAAACTCATAATATTTTTCGCATGTTGCATTAATAGACATAGACAAACTCACAATAATTTCAAAAAATATGTTGTTGTATCGATTTAAAACTTTTAATTAAATATTTAAAGTGGATCTTCAGCTTCGTTTCACTTTTTATTACGTGTATTTATATATATAATGAAATACTAACTGATCGCTTTCGGTACATGAAAACTATTATTAGGTTATTAAGGTTAATAGTTGTTACAATTTTAGTCTGTGTGTTTGTGCATACTAATCTCAGAAACGGCTTAACCGATTCCGTTATGGTTTTCATTAACGTAAAGCAGGAAGCATCACTTAATATTTAAAATGCGTTTCATTGCAATCCGTCCATAAATAAAAAGTTATAAATTTATTTTTAATTCATGGAACGAGAAAATCCCTGTCCTAAAACAATGCAGGTGCTATTTCTAAGCGTAATGCATAGTTTTTCTGAAGCGAGGCGAGAGCAGTCTGCTAGTAGGTAATAATTTTTTTAGTATTAATTTCAATTTAGGGCCACATTTTTTAAAGTAAATTAACTATAATGTATGAGAAGATTTTATAAATTGATACAAAATATACTCGCGTTGTGATTATGTCAAATAAAGTTTCAATTAACTATAATGCTATATTTGACATCATATATTTTTATTAAACTGTACATAAGTTCCATAGTATCTCAGATGTAGGTATTACAAATATTTTAATCATTGATGTAGGGAACACGATTCGATTGAGAAAGTCATGATGGATGCATTGAGTATTAAGTAATGATTCATCGTTGTAATAAGTTTTTCGATGTCATAAATTATATTGTTGTAACATTAATTTTGTTGTAACGTATCTTTAGTTTTAAGATAAAATCCTCAAGAATTATATTTTATGGTTGTAATTCTATACAGTTTTGGTTGCATAGAAAATTGTGCTATTAGAAAATGTGTTAATCTACTGCTAGATCAGACTTCAGGTCTCAGAAGAGTAAATACATTTTAAATCAGGTCGTTACAACAAAAGTGCTAAGTCTGAATTTTTTTGTTTTTAGTTACCTGTCTCGGTCGATAATCGAGCCCGTGACCTGTTGCTCTTTTGTAGGTCATAGATTAATATGTATATATGGAAATAAGTAGGCAAGCATCTGCGTTACAGGATCGCATAAATAATTATTTGAATTAGTTTAAATTGTAGATTTATTTCTTTATTAGAGCAAAAATATTAATTTTATATTTAATGAAGCGGTTTTTTTCCTTTTAATCGGTATGCTTCTTTCTACTATGTGTCACTAATATAGCATTAAACTTAATTGTAGTAAAAACAAAGTGTATCTGTTAATCCGTTGTCATGTTTAAGAAACAGTTAATATTAAGGGTAAACCTAACTTCAATCTGTCCAGCCATGTAGCTTCCGGCGTAGAAAGCAACACTTTCTCTATAACTCCTTGTTTATTTATCGATGTTTTTGCTTATAACTATTATTACGCTGTTATTTTTCCTGATAGCCTTACTTACTCAGCTTTCGTTATAATATTCAAAAGGCAGTGTATAAAACAATGTTTACAAACAAACTATCATAAGCACTAATATATGGCTAAATAATTTAATTACGCTGTCACTGAAACCGCTTGTATTCTAATTTAAATAGTTTCAGTACCGGGTCGTAAAATCAAGTGTAATTCTCAGGTAAGTTGAATTTAAATTGAAAATAAATATTTCTATATATTGTATTATAAGTACTCGTATATATAGAATTTTGACCAAGACTATCTTAATAATATTTATAACAGAAGTCTTAATAAGTGTACCTCAATAAAATATTACATTGGTTTTTTGCATTCGTGATGTTTCGATAAATAATTACATGCTCATAAATATTCATATGAAAAATTAACACAATTACAAAAATGGACAAGTAAAACAAATTAATTTATTAGCAATAAACACCTTGTTAATTAACAAAAAGTATAATGTAAGCTTACATGTCAAATGTCACTTTAGTGTATGTTGTGAAATCCACTGGCTTGCCGGTACCATAACCGGTTTTATAAACAGATCTACAGAATGCATAGGTAACGAATGCTGGACATGCGTAAGAGTGCGTTTATTGTGCGCTTTATTATGTTTTGTTCCTCGGCCCGTGGGCCCGGAGGTGCGCAGGAGGGGAACAAAATACAATTAACGTTTTAATTGCAACATATGTATTCTGGCACAAAGACAATCCGGAACTAAGGTTACACCCACTGTTTTCTGGGCAACATTCTCTAGTACTATGCATTTTGTATTCGTTTGTCGTCGTGTACTTATTCATTATTATTTTATATTTGTGTTTCCTGATGAATTCATAACATAAGCATGTTATATAAAATAAATAATTTTACACTTTGAACTATTACAAACATTGTAACGAGAGCGAATCTGTAGTTGTGTCAAAGTTTATTATCGATACAGAAGCCTAAATATATTATCTGTGCCTC
>PDGT01000062.1:1271422-1285826 GCA_003671415.1 Megathymus violae | reverse complement strand
TAGTAAAACTTATTATATTGACCCATTTTGACGTCATTAAGACGCAGTTATTCTTACTATATTTTAAAATGGTAATATTCTAAAAAACATATTAATATTCTTTGAAAATTGCAAATTTCTGTATCGGCTTTGACTTTACCATTTATAGCACAATACAAAGTATAATATTCATAACAATAACGCTGATTGGCCAGATTGTACATGTTCGGGGCAACACAGTAGAATGCGACCCATTAAGGGGGTAGAAGATAGTTGGCTTTTTGTGGGTATTCCGAGATCCAGATACTCGCCTTCACCACAAGTGGGTAGTATGCGCAAAGGCCTATCGTATCGGTCTTCATATACGTAAACTTTTATTTACAAAAAGGATATGTTTGGCCTAACCAGTAAGACGTATTCATACTTTTATACTTTACTAACTAAGGAAAAGGAATCAGAATTCTAAACGTAGCCAAGCTGAATTTACTTCTTTGTTACAATTGCCTTTGCTAATTATTTGACTTATTTAGATTAAGTGCTCTAATGAACTGCACTTATTAGAACTATTAATCGTAACCGTAAGGATATGGTCATTCTATATATTTTCTATGAATTTATGTATAGGTATTTTAAAATGTGTTAAAACGATCAGTCGTGACTCCACCATAATAATTATGTTGAATATTCCTTTTACAACTGAATAAAATGTCAACAAACGAATTTTAGAACGTCTTTTATCTTACAAATCTGTTGTACAATTATCGTTTTATCTAATTATATAGGCATCCCGCGATTGAAAAATTAGTCCTAAATCTAATAAAATAAGCAGCTTAATTCCGTTGAAAGGCAAGCATAATATGTAGTTTTAGTCCAATGTTTAAATTAGCTTTTTACAAATTATGAGTCATTTCTAAAATTTATAGCCTCGTCAATATCTTAGTGTTTGTTTCCTCCAAGGAGCGGCAGATAAAGTATTTCTCTTGGCAGCGGGGGGTGTCTGGGGCAACTTAAAAGATGAGAGGGAGTGGTTCTTCTCGTATAGAATACTGTACGAGTGCGTACGTATGTTCATACCTATATAATCATTAGGATACTTAAGAATTATTGGTGCAAGAAAGTGTCAGATGAGTTTGTTTTACGAGCAACAGTTTTATTGCATTTATGCTTATAAATATTTTATTGCATTGTATAAAGCATCGGTGGATTTTATGAGTAAACTGGCTATAGGGATACTTATTTTACTTCTTAATATACAACTATGTAAAGAGAATGCACTGTAAATTTTCAATTAAATATGAACTTTGAGAATTCGACTCATTCAATTCAATTACGTAGATATGTCGCATTTCTGTTAAATTTAAATTTATGTTGAAGGTATGTTTATTTACGTTTTATGGTTATTATAATTATTTGTTCTAGATATACATAGTAATATATTTTTTCATTATCTCTTAACCCTACATCGCTTTGTTATCGATAACCATGTTCGATATACATAAATTTAAAAACATCTTATAAGTAAATTTACAGCCCCATTCAGGTTTATTGTTATTAATAGGGGATATTTTAAAGTAGCGTATTATTATAATCATTACAATGTGAGGGATTAAGATCACAGTCTGACACGCTGGCGATGGCGCATCGGCAGAATTCACACACGTTTGATGACCCCTGGTGATGTTATTGACCACAAAAATGACACGAATTAACCATTAATTAAAAGTAGTTAAGAAAACAACGCGAAGAATCGTACAGTTGCTCTCAAAGTTATGTCATGCTGGCAATAGAGAATACAATGAAAATGACATAACGTAACTTTTTTGTAAACTGTACTCCCAGGATACGATGATTTATACTGCCCTCTATTACTATCTTGTCTTCTTCATACGATATTTCACAGCTCACTCGATATGAACTCTTTACTATGAACAAATGAAATCTCTGGAACACTTAAACATAACACAGTGAACTCGTACTTAACGGTATGAATATATCGATTGTCATAATAATTTCCAAACCGGTCATCTTAGAATACCAGGTACAATCACAGTAGTATAAAATGACGCTGCACGTAATACGAAGCAAAGGAGGTATAGTTGGACAAAGTTGTGAGCTACAGCTATTAGTAATTACGGTACAGAATAGTCAGTTATAATTATAGATCCTAGGATTCAGAATACCATAGATTATTTATAGTTCAAGCGGACCACAGCCCCTGTAATTATTATATATTTAAAAAGTTTTATAAACTTTATAATCTTCTTATCGAACAGTTATGCTTTGCTCCTGTGACTTATTTTATAGGCATTCGTAAATTATGTTTAGGCAAGTCTTACCTGTTTAAAGATACGTATTCACATCGAAGTTACTCGCGATGACTCGGTCCAACCTTTGTCGCTTGATTACTTTTTGATGTGGCGATAAATGTGACTTATGTGGTTTCGGGTTAACGGCGAATACATTTGTATAATGATGGGTTTTGTGCAGTTTAGGTGGAGACCTTTTAATATGTGAACGTTATTATTACCTGTTTTTATAGCGGAGCTTCGCTCGCTTGCCTGTTACTGGCTAAATGTTGATTTAGCGTTTCTAAAATTCTTATTTAGATTCTTGTTAGGTATAGGCAGATTTATTTTACGCCTTTTTAATGCGTTGTGTACAATACCAATATACAGTATTACCTATTAAGGTTGAATAAATTTGTTGGCATTTAAATAATATTCAAATTAGACTGTGAATTATTAAATAAATTTGTGTTACAATGTGTCAAAATACATTAGTAAATGTTTGTAGATATTTTACTTTGTTCGTCGGTATATTCACCCTGTTGTTTTTTTGCTTATGGTTCTTGGGAAACTAAATTATGGTTTTCTTATTGAGATTTAGGTATATTCGAGATTTTTTTCTACACGTGTAATCTGTCTTGATGTTTAGTTAAACTACTCACAAATTACTAAATGTTAGTCAAATATAAGTAATAGTTACAAGATTTGGAGAAACGGAGAGGTGTCCATTAGCAAAACGACTGTTGAAAATATGATAACATACATATGTACGTGCTGTGGTATAACAAGACCAGTTGAAAAAAAATTGTTGTTTGTTGACACTGTCTACCAACTTTTAACCAGTATTTTATTACTGGTTTCCGTTCCACCTGGTTTAATATCTACGATACTAGTGCGCTGCGGAATAGATAGACCACCTGATAAGTAGTCAACGTCATACCAGTGATGTTACAAATACTTAGCCTTTAAATGTTATTCAGTAAATTTAAAGATAATACACGTGAAACTCCTTAATAGCCCAAACGGCCACCGAACTGGGAAAGCACTAAGAATTTTTTTTAATGTAAAATATTATCATTGGTGATGTTTTTCGAATATGAATATTCATTCAAGTAAGTAAAATATGAATATTCAGTCATTAACTGATTGCAAAATGCAAAAATATATTTAGCAGTACACCTACGTGAAAGATGTAAAACATTTTTTAGATTATAGACGTTTGCACAAACGTAATTGAATAGCGGCTGGGATAATCGCGAGCGGTTGATAAAATAAAAAGAATTTTAATTTACCGAGAGCGAGGGATTGATTCTTACGTGGCAAGCTAGCCGAGATAGATTGTCTCACCAGACCGCCGTTGGCAAAGACCCAGTCAGCTACTAGTCAATCTTGCGCAGGCATGAGGCGGCCATCTTGTAGCGCCGGGACAAACGGACGAGAAAATATTTTGCCTGTAATTGCACTGCTATTCCCCTCTAGATGTTTTTCTAAAACTTTAAAGTCCTGCATATTTATGTTTATTACGTATGTATTGCCTATCGTTCACTAATAAACCTCAAGGAAAAATGAAACAAAATGAGATTAACGAAGGAGATTCTGTTATGTTTACTTCTAATATATTTATATTTTTAGCCTGTGTTGGTTTTACTTCTTTTTTTATACATATGTCTAAAGCATTCCTTGCCAAGCGCTTAACTTAACAAAATATGAAATTTTCTGTACTACCTCTTAATATAATCTAAAAGTTCATTATATATCTATCTACTCGCTAATAAGCCGGTAAACGTTAAAATCTGTGAGTTTCAATTGGAAATACTCTTGCGGACATACTGCACTTCAAGGGCAGGTGATGGCTATCAATTTTTCAAATTTTAATGTTTATTATTGAAATATAAGCGTAACTATTCCAATGTTCTGTGATAACTATGTTCGAATAAGACAAGTAATTTAACAGTAGTTTCAAATCCTATATTTTTTGAGTATTTATAAGCATCGACATTGTTTTTTCCAGAAAACAGTGTAGCAAAATTTTAAATGTCAAGTTACAAATTTCGTAACCTCTTACAAATTATTTTTACTACAACTAACTACTACTACAACTAACTACTAACAAAGCTATTTTTGATTTATTTATTAACTTGAAAATTTTATAATATTTATATGCCGACAAGTAATTCAGTTTAGAGGAGATTCTCAACCAAGAATTTTCGAGTTCTTAGACAAGAAACGGCTTTATATTTTGTTCAGAATTATTGTAACTAAACTAGATTTTAAATGTCACGTTAGGAACGTCCGAACCCATAGATGGCTTATAATTGCGTGCGGATGTTTTTGTGCGCGTGATTACTGTCGCAACGATCCGACACCGCTTTTTGCTTCCAAATGATATATCGCAAGGGCTGACCCGAGGTGAAAGATGTTGGCTTCTCTATCACCAACAATACATTTTATTGTAGGCTTTATGGCAGTATTTTAAAGTGCTCAAAATACGGGCCACTTAAATTTAATATATTTATTAAAATAAATTTCACAGAAATGTTTAGAGTGATAGCGATTAATATTAATTCAACTTGGTAACTTTAGATGTAATTAATCAAAAATAGTTTAACTCGCATTCATTTACAAAACGAAATTAAACGTTACCCATTTTGACACCATTCGATATTAGAAACATTAATGTTACTGGAAAGAACCGTATTGTAACATTTATAAATTGTTGTGAGTATGAAACAAAAATAATGTTTGTTGTTTACGGTCCAACCTAACTGGTTGTTCTTATTTTGATTTAAGTAGTTTACAGTATATACTTGAATTGGGATTGGGTTATAGCCGATAACGTCCTACATAAATATATAATACGATTTTTTTACAATTATACCCTTCCATACTTATTATACTTGGATAGATACAACATAATTTGATTATTTTTAATACACTTTTTTTTGAAATAAAAGTTATGCTCAAATTTGAAGACTTAGACAATTTGAAGACTTAAAAAAATAGAACCTTTAGAAGGAACTAATCCTAGATATATTTACCATTTGTAATCTTATGTCACAACTGTTTGATTTGAGCGTTTTGTTTTTCTTTTGTTTGAGATGCGGTTATTTGCATTCAAAATTGTAGCTTTAATAACTTCAATATACTTCACTGGTTCGTTCATGTTGCGTTCTTGTTATATCAAAAGTGAACTTAAATTAAGAACTGAGTACATTTATCATGAACCTTTCAGAACAATGAAAGATGTAATTTATATGGTCCCATTCTAAGCCCACACGAGTCATGTTCGTAATACGTATGCGATATAGATTTCACATCTTTGACATTATTTATAGTATTACTGATTACACTTCGTCTTCGTTGTACAGAATTTTAGATTCTTGATTATTTTTGTGAATACCAAAACAACAATGAGTTCGCTTAATACAAACTAGTAGCAGCTTGGAATGGACCGGTCATTTCATCTGTTTAAGAAATCAGAATCGTTATCAATGTGAAAGTAATTGGTTTTGTTTGCGTCAAAGTAATGAAAAAAAATCAGTTTATTTAGATTAATTGGCTACTTCAGCCCAGGAATATAGCTAAGTGATTTCAATAGCATAATATTCACTACTTATTGATTATTGATTGACTGCTGTAATCCACTAACGTGTGTTTAAGTTATATATATGTTTCGTCAAGAAAAATATGTGCGGCATATGTGAGGTTAAAATATTTGTAATTTTTTTAACAGTCTTACGTTTGCTTCACAAAGTTTATCCAGCTTCAAACAATGTTGTAATACTCTCTACAAATCTCGTAATACTGTAGAAGTATTGGAAAATAATGATTGTTGGTTTTACACTAGATGTAATAGAACTCAACCAAATCGTATCTTACTAATAATTATCATACACAGAACCGAGCCACACATAACACACCCACAAAAAAGGGTCACTTTAACATCAATAATATATCTTTAAAGATTCAATTTACACTTGTTTTGTTAAGTATATTTTGTTCTATTATAGGGATTATGTTTTAAATGTTCTTGCTCAAACAGTATTTCTCATGCGCTCATAAGTTAAAACATTTCTTATTTTATAGCCTGACTAAATATTTATGAGTCGAGGAAAACTTTGTCTCTATGGTGCAGAGCAGCAGCTAATGAGTCGTTATTTTAGGCGACCAAAAGAAATATTTGACGCGTAACCCGAAACTGTTTTGTATATTTTACGCGAGCTCGCGGGCGATAATTTCGATACGAAACTCGGCCGTCTGGCGGGCTAACGTGGCGTTTATGATTTATAATCCGGCCTCCGACGGGTCGCCTCTTCTGAGAGACAGCGGACTTAAAAAATAATTTTGATTTTAAATTTGAAGCAACTTATTAAACCAGGGTTTTATGTGATGGGACATGGCTAATGACTGGCAGATTCAATGTGTCAGTGTTAAAGGAATTCCAAACTTTTACAAGCACTTTTTATACACCACTATCACGTAAATATGGGTCTATAAAATGTTGTCATTCCCAAATAAAATACTTGGTATTTATAGTAAAAAATGTGTCTGTAATTTGTTGTACTCAAATAAGGACGATCTGTAAGATCTGCGGCGTAGACCATCTAATTAAAATTTCCGTTTTTGTTATTTGACTTAAAAATGCAGTTTTCTAGCAAATAGAGCGCTAACTACATGAATTACAACTAACTATATGAATTACAGATTTTTTCAAAACGCTTAAGTTTTAAAATGCATGAGTTACGGACAAGGACCGCTACATCACAGTCGGGTTGGCTGAAATTATGCGTTAGATAGAATTCACTTTGCGATGTATTTACAGTTAGAGTAATAACTAAAAAGTATATCATTAGTTAGTGCGTCGTAGTAATCGATGGTTGTCTATCGGCACAAGCTACTTCAACACGCCGAGCACTTTCTCGCCACTTAATTACGACAGACACGCTTCACCTAAGAAAAGTCTTTTGTGATTTTTTTTCCGAGCCTCAAGAAATGTAACAGAACGGGTTGAAGAATTTTTTTCTTTGAAATGACTTTTTAGTGTCATGGCTCGGACGGTGACGGTTTAATGAGAAAGCTTTGTGATGGCTGACGCAGGCGGCCCTGTGTCGAATTGTCGCAGCGAACAACTTCACAGTTTTATTTTACGAGGATCGCAATGGACGCCGTGGCTTTACCGTCCTCGTTTTAATGTGACCTAAATGAAGGAAATGATTATTTAAGTTTAACGTATTTTATATACTGATCCTAAGTGCAAAGTTGAATATATATTTGTATCAAAACTTTTGTAATTACTGTTCCGCATCGTTGGTCACAGTCCACTGATAGGCTCGGGTCTATGTTATGTAACACTCATAAGAAAGGTGTTCAGCGCATTCTTCAACGATATGAAAGAAAATTCATAAAAATTATCCATTCTTCGTGTATTTCCGAAACTACTGACTTTGAAATGAAATTTGAAAATTGAATTTTGAAAAAAGAAAGTACATGGAAAATCCTGAGTAAAAAGTCTTTAAATTTCTGAAGATAAAGAAAAATATTTATCGATAAATTAATAATACGGAACCATAACGCAAGAATCCGATTTGGACTTGACCGGTCAACTAAAAATTACGACCTGTAATTGCTATAAGTTAAGATTTCGAAGCGACGAGTAAATGTCCATTTGTCGTAGATACGTATAAGTGGTTCAGATTTATTTCAAAAGGTTTGGTGCTCACCATGGTGATATGGGTCTCTTAATCTAGACTGAATGTGAATAAGGATTGATAGTAAGTAATATAAAACGTATAAAATTATCAACATAATTATTGTAATATACAATTTAACGTATTAGGAATAGTATGGGAAATCTTTGGAGGATATGATCTGTACCAAAGTTAGTTGTAGATTTTATGTCATGGGTAATATTCGTCAAATGGGTTCAAGTAGGACCATGCGCCATTGTGTTTAAGTTATTTCTGCATTGTACAGCTATAAAGCTCCACGTTCCTGATACCGTCACCTTATTATTTTACTCGAAATATCTATGTACTATAGAGGTAGACCAGTCGTGATACGCTGGCATGGTCATGCCGACCGTATCGAATCTCCATGAGAAATATCTGGACTAGTTCAATGGTCATCAGATTGACGATTACACAAAAAATGAAGGATTCGATTAATTTCTATCAAATTGTGCTCTCCATTCGTATCCTGTTCACGTTTCTTCAACAATTGCTGTATGAATACCGCTTAGCACAGAGTTAATCGAAATAATAGATTGTACTTGCTCTTAAATTAATTAATGCGAGGTATGTCTAATAAATATGAGATAGCATTCGATTTTATATCCCAATACATCTATTAAATTACATTGGACCGTAATAGACGGATAGACGTCGTAAAATAACTAATGTTATAGGCTATCACAGTTGCATTTCAGGGCAAAGGCCTCGGCCCGGGGCTTGTATTACAATTTTATTGTGTATTTATAGTAAGATCTGGATAGATTTATCTTGAGTGAGTAACTGACATAAACATACATTGTTCAGATACCGAAAGCAGCATACACTATACGGAAAACAAGACACGACAGCCAATGGAGACTTATTGCAATTGGATGGGTGATAGAAGGACCCGCTCCCATCCTCTTCTCGATACAACCGTTTCTTCAATTTCAAATAACCGAAGCTTACATATTCTTGTTATTATTATATAATATTAATCTTGTAATCTTGAATCCAAATACGACAAGATACTTTCTTCCTATTTCAAGATTATATTGAATGTAAATTTATTTGTTTTGATTTCAATTATAATTAAAAAAATGTTTAAGTGAAGGTATGAAAATGTAATTTTTTCTATTATTTTCCCTCTTTTTGTTTGTTTTTTCACTGTTTTCAGGCTTGGATAAACTATAGAATTTGTAGAAGATAATATCCTCGTATATAACATGTTTCCGTATTATTCTATAATGATTCGGGTACATTTATATGTATAATTTTAAAATCATACAGTTATATTGTAGCACTAATCATACACTCATAAATTAAGAAAATGTTATTTAAAATGGATGCGGACGGCATTCGAAATTGCTTGAGGGTTTAGACACTAGAATGAATGAATGGTGATTTCGTGAGATGTTGTGTCGCACACACATACGCGTTACTATTTTATGTACCTCATTCATATCTTTTAAATAAAGAGGACAGCGTACGAAAATATCACAGTATATTATTATTAATTCAACGACATCGAAAAGTTTAGTACATATCAACCAGGTCAAATGAACCTGGTTGTTCTGTTTGTCCTGAAGGCGTGAAGCTTATTTTACTACGATACTCCTGGTATTAGAGCTTTAGATTTGACATGTGATGTTAGAAACTGCAATTAACTTTTGCAGGTCTACGAATGAATTTGCCAGAAATTGACTATTGTGTTCGATGTGGTCATATCTCGTAACAATCGAAGGTCTGCTCTTTAACCCTGCCTCGCTTCGTGATGTCGCTTCGACCTCAATAAATCTATTGTACCCATCATAATCATTGCTTTCAATTTATGTTAGTTACCACTTTTTGTATGGCCCATACATTTTTAAATCTATTTGAAAATAAATTATTTTAACCATTGGTAAAAGCTACGATATTTCTACGATTTGTGTTAATCATAACTCGAGCGTGGTCTGGAGTTGAATGGATGAAACGTGAATGTTTTTAGAACACGTAAAGCGGTCGATCCTAGTTATTAGTTAACAGTCGTAAGTCTTCACGAAAGTCTTCGGATGGTGCAATATTTATATTACACACATATTATTTCGCAATAGAAAATAGTTTGGCAAAACAGGGTGTCGTAAGAGGCGACAGAAGTCAACCTGTTTGGTGGTAGGGCTTCGCGTAAAGATTATTTTGTCACTATTATTATTAAGCCATTAATATTATTACTGGTATTATTACCTTTCCGTGAAGCCTGCCCGGCTAGCTGCTTGAGTCAGCCGCCAAATGACTCGTCGTGTTCCGGCTGTGGGCTTGGGAGCCAGTTCTTTCTTTCTTATCTTCTCATTTCCTGGCCGACAACGCATCAGTGATACCATTGGTTTTGCTGATGTCCATGAGCGACAGTGACCACTTACCATCAGGTGGCTAACATAAAAAAATTAGAAAAGCAAGGTAAATTACCCTCCAGAACTTTATAATTATTCGTGTTCTTCAGTAAATTTCTAATGGTTTGAAGCTAAAAGTCACACTTATTTATGTGTCACATCTTTCATACTCACAAAGGTATATCATACACGACGTGAGAAGAGTGATATGTAACAATAGACGGCCGTTTCAATAGGTGGTAACTTAGTAAGGCAACTGGTATAAATTTACTTTCCAGATACGCTCAAGCCATCATATAAATTACGTTAAATAAACTCAGAAGCATACCAACATACACGGGAAGTATGGAAACCTTATCAATAAGGCAACGGGGAGTCTGATCATATCGGCCGTCGGGCTCGAGAATATCTACACGATACAGAGTTACGAATAGAAATGAACATGACATTGTTCGATTATCGTGACTTAAATTGTATCAGATTTATTCAGATTAAGATTGTTGAGTACACTGTACTTTGTTGATTGTTGTGCTCTAATAAAACGTTTCATAATGTTTAATTATTCAATCGAAATGTATTCGAGTGTTTGATAAATGGAAAAGTAGTAACAATTCCACTGTATGAAATAAACGCGTCGTTACATTCAAACCACGTTTGTTATCCGACTCAACTTGGAAATGCTAAGAATAAAACTTGCAGAATAACCAGACGCATAAAATTCGTATTTTATTATGTGCTTGCTAACGACCCGCCAGCTTTTTAAATTTAAACACTTTTGCATAAACAAAATCATGCATACGATTCGTCTTGATTGGTAGCAATGGCGAGGATTGTACGCTCGGTGCATGTGGTATCGTTATTTATGTCAGTACCCAACAAACGAGTGGTAACTGGTCAAAACCGCCCACGGGACCTTCGTAACATCAAAGGCATCACCGAAGCATTAACGGCCAATAAGGAAGGAGGAACCGAGCTCTTGGGCACTGCAATTATAATAAGGTACAATACGTGATAACGTAAAAATATTTCATGGTTGACTAAGCTGGTAGACAAACAGATAAATGTAACGTCGGGATTAGACGCGGTAGTAAAGAGCCAAGCGACTTTCAACAGAAGGAATCTGGCATCACTGCTTCGTCCATTGTTCAGTAGGGTATACCAAGAAGTGAGACTAAGGATCAAATATGGGCGAAGCCATTTACACCAACTTAGATTTGTAGGATGTTATAGTTTGCTATTATTTACAGGTGTTATAGTTTACAAAATTAACTGGCTGGCTCTCCACACAAAACCATAATGCGATAAACGTATTACGTACTCTCCAATCATATCAATCATTTGATTTTATTTTTAATTTTTTCTTTAAAAATTCAATACTAAAGAGGTCAGAGTATCCTCTACATTCACAAAGATCAGGATGTGTCTCAGAATTTGCCAATTAAGGGAAAAAAAAATCTAGCAGGAGACCTTTGAAAGCTGATGGAAGGGTAGGCAGTATATACAACTAATACAAGGGATCAATACAAGGAGCCAGAGCTATTTTTGTGAGAGTTATTTCCGAGAATTTCTACTTGTCTGTAACTAAGCAACGCGTTCGTTGATTCATTTATAAATAGACATAATTTATTCAAACTTAGAGGTTTACAAAGAAGAAATAATACAGAATAACAAGAGGTTTCATGTAATTGAAAAGTGTTTTTTCTTCTAAAAATAAATCCTAAATACCGCTGTAGAAGGTGACGTGAACAAGTTCTATAAGAAATTAACAATAGAAAAGTTAACACTTTGTCTTCAAATTTCCTATAAATAAGTCTCAGTTCATTTATCCGTTCGTTAAAGTTTATTTATGTATATATATATATACAGTTATTTCTCAAGTGTCTGTTACAAAAGCTCATTAATACCTACGTTCAGTAAATTACCTGCTTAGTCTCGAAAGGTCGAGCCATTCAGAAAAGTCACCGGCTAAGTAAATAAAGATTTAGTTGATATATTTAACATCAATGTGCACATTTACTTCGGGTGAATAAAAGTCTTTAATAAAACTTTACGGGGATGAATATGTATTTATACGATGGCGGTATTTCCATATTATCACTAAAATTGGATGCAGTGTCGTAGCAATTGGTGAAATTTTGCAATTACCGTAAATCTGCATCGTCAATATTGTTGTAAATTGTTAATAAAGAAAATTTACGAAAATCGTTATTTTTCGGGATTCATTTAGGTCTAAGCCAATAGCCGTATTACAAAAATTATAAAATAACATTTTTTTATTTTCCACTTATACAGTAAATATGTGTGTACCTACTAAGTCAAAATTGTAACATTAAGCACATTATAGTACAGGTTAAAATACACATTAAAAACATAGTCTGGACTAAGCATGGATTACAAAGGTCACAAGAGAGGTTGACACGCATTTCTGTAGCTTATTGTTGCATAAAGACACTAAATTTTTATGATCAAACTTGTTTTAAGACAGTTCAGTGACA
This sequence comes from Megathymus violae, assembly GCA_003671415.1. Lineage (NCBI taxonomy): Eukaryota > Metazoa > Arthropoda > Insecta > Lepidoptera > Hesperiidae > Megathymus > Megathymus violae. The sequence continues at coordinate 1,272,987 of PDGT01000062.1, read as the reverse complement.
TTATAAGTTTAGTGAGTCGTGAGCAGAGATGTTGTTCAGGAAATTGTCATTTTGTAGGTCGGTTCCCACCATAAAATGATCTGGTATGTAATTAATTTGTTTTATATTTTTGTAGATCTTCAGAATTATCTCGCCTTCAACGCCTTAACTCATATAATATGAGTAGCCAAATGAAGTCATATATGTAAGTTTGACTAATATAGGTTACTAAATGATAAGAACATAGGTACTAATAACTCACTTTTTATCAGTATCTCAAATATTTATCTACTAGTAAACCACCCTTGCTTCGTTTCAGTAAAACTACGTTTTCCGCTTAGAAATAGCATCTGCATTATTTCAGGATATGGTTTTTCTCCTTCTGTGAATTAGTAATACATTATTTTAGAACTTGTTTATTTTCGGACAGATTTATATGAAATGAATTTCAAATATTATATGATGCTTACTGCAATACATTTGTGAAAATCATAATGCAACCAGTTAAGCCGTTTCTATAATCAGCGCGCACAAACAAACAGAGAAATATTCCAACAACTATTGTTTTGGGTTCTATTGCGTTAATAAAGGCCCCTAATAATAGTGTTTTTCATATATCTTTAATGTACAGAAAGCGATCAGTTAGAATTTTATTATACGTATAGATTACCAATTACCCAGTTAGGCTTGCTTTGCCGTGTGCCACCACACTCAATCTACCGCCGGCCTTATCCCGTCTATAACACCCGCCTTGCATTGGGCTGGAGAGCATTGCACACAATATCTACAACTAGCGTTCGTGGTCTCCCCATCAATAGATTTAGACAAATAAAACTATAACTAGAGCATGATGGAGAGCATTTTGAACAGATATAACGAAGGTAAATAGCAATAATATGTTGAATAATTTTTCTTCATTTCAAAACTTACTTAGTGACCTAACCTCAAAACTTCAGGTTTACATAAAAATTGCAAACAAAATTATAATACGTGATTTAACTTCCTCTAATATTTTATTTTAATATTTTTTTATGGATAGATAATTTCAATCTAGACTTGGTACGTTTTTACAGAATGTTTATGTCGCAATCTTTCTTGCTTATAATTTCCTATACTAGTTTATGATGCATCAGTTTTTGATTGATATTCAATGAAATTAATAATTATGATGTAAATTATTATCGATTTTGTGGTATGTTTGTCATTAAAAGAGAAGGCATGCTTAACGTAAATTTATAATGGTACTTTATCCCGTTTATTATTTTTTACTAAAATAGTATAAATAATTAAATGACAAACTTTTTATAAACCCACACCCTAATTGTTTCACGAGAGTACTAACAAGTAGAGCTTGGAATGTCTAGATCTTAATGGCCTAGTCTAGCCTGTTCTACAGAGCTTTGGGCTACGGCAGAAAATTAATTATTATTACTTAGCTTTTATTACAGTACAAGAATATTACTCTAATAATATCATCCCATATACAATTCTGGCTGCATTTATTTCGTGTATAATAATAATTATAATTATGTTCAGTTTTATGAATGAACCTTCATAAAGTCGAGATATTACACTTATACTATATC